>WAAE01012357.1:0-66936 GCA_013400495.1 Nicator chloris | reverse complement strand
AAAAAATACAAATGCATAATGCAAAAGTAAAGTAAAAATAAATCACACACACTATAATATTTTATCTAACCAAACAGATGAAATTCCTTTCAATAATATCAAAAAGGAGTACAGCAAGTCAAATATCATGATCATGACATTTGTGATGAATTACACGATATTTTATAAAGTGAACACAATAGGTACTTTCTTCCAGTATTTAGAAACAAAACTGGCCACAGCAAAGTTTTTGTTCTTTCAGAAAAAAATGCAGTATTATTCAGATAGCTCCTGTTTCAGGGAGTCAAGACTAATTTTTTTTTTTTTTTAATTTAAGGTTCTCTTGACAGAAGTGATAACAGGTTTAGATAAATCTCATTTTGATTTGCTTTCTCTTGTTTTTGCTTTAACCTCTCTCATATCACTGCAGAGGAGAGATGCTGTAGCTGAACACAACATCAGTCTGCTATTCTGTACTTACACAAAACCTCCTTTCGCTTTAAAAGTAATCTCAGGAAAAAAAAAATTGAAGTACTCAGGGCATGTTAACTTGCTGACTCAAGATTCAAATATTATTGGGTTGCTCTCATAAGCTACTCGACCTATTGATGAACCAAAGTACATGTTCAGATTAAAGTGAATGTCTGAATCCAATCAATAGTTTGAAATTTTCTGCTACATCAGGTTTGATGATGACTTTTCAAGCTGTACTATATCCTTCTGACAGATTAAATAAGTATATCCATAGATCTTGTGGCTTTGACAAACTAATCACTGGAAGGTGCGATATATATCTTATGCACCCAGAAGATCTTTGCCACATTGATTAGTTACCTCCAGGCACTGCAGCAAGAAAGCTTCACATTTAATGCCTGACTAGTTCTGCCACAGGTGCCAAAAATATTGTGATAAAATGGTTTAGTAGGTAATGTTCAAACTTCTAATAAATAATTCTGATCACTGATGCCAGAAAGGAAATGGTTTGAGAATCTTGGTTATTTTTAATAGTACTTTTTTATTTGACTGGTCTTAAATCCAGTTGATGTATTGCTTACAGAAGGATGTGAGTATAAGAAAGAGTTGGGCCCATCACTTTCAAAGTCTAGTCAATGTGAAACAGTTGTTGGTGGGTTATTAAGCTGTTCTGCTCATGGAGGCTGTCACTGCTTCAGTAAAATGTGGAGGAAGACGTGAGTTTGATAAAAGACAGCAAACACTGATGATGAGACTAAGTGTGCAGACAATATATTTACTAGATGTTGCAAATTGGGTTGCAATACCCCAAGTGAAAGATTACACTACCTGTTTTTTCTTTCTCTCTCTCTCTCTCTTATTCAGAGAAAAAAAAAAAAGATAATTTCACAAATCTAAACAAATTTAAAATTCAAATTCCTTATCATAGCCTACAGTAGTAAATATCTGAATGGCAATTGGTTTTCTGTTGTAATTAAAACATCTTCTGGGATTCTCCTTGTGTGTTGGCTTAGCAAGAGATTCCTCAAGCCATAGCAAGTAGTTTAGACCTCTCAGAATATTCTCTGAGTCCAAAAGAAGTATTGAGAGAGCTACCCAACCTTCAGCAATGCAAATAAATTTTATAAAATTGCAAGGATATTGGGACTTGATTCTTTATAGGAAGACTTCTACTTGTTTGCATTTTATAGATGAGGATTTGTGATAAACTAAAAATAATTTCTTCCCTATTATTCCCTGTTTTAAACAGGATTCAAATGCAGAGACCTCTAAAGTAGCAGTGTTGGCAGTGCATTAGTATTAGAAACACAACTCGTGGTTAATCTCTGAATATTTCTGTAAAGGAATGTTGTAATCTTTCTGTATTGCATATTACCTCCAGCATTTTCAGATCAAGTACAAGGGAACAATTTTATGCCAGTGACCGTGCACTGAGAGCAACCTCCTAGGAAGACTTTCAACTCTAAGTGATCAATTTTCTGCAGCTACAACAGTTTCTGGATTAATATAATCGCGGGGAAAATTAAGAGAATGTGTCCACCAAAACCTGCAAAATGACAGATTTAATTTATGACAATTGCAGCGTTCCTTTTCCTTGGTTATGTGATTTCATCAATACCACTAAAAAGTAATTCCTAGCACTTCAAGTAGCTTTACAGGGATTTGGAGGTAGACTAGAGCCTGGATACTCAGACCCTCCAGCACAGATATACCTATAGTTCTTGTGCTTGCTACTTTGCTGTGGGAGATAAGGACTGGATGCTATAACAAATGTATAAACCCTGGTCCTGCGAGAGGCAACATAAATTCTTGTTTGAATGAAGCAGCACATTGAAATGAAGAATTAAGGTCTTTTGTAGTGCTTCTGACTGGAAATACAAAATTGTGTAACCTTGATCCTTTCTTTGAATCTTTCAAATTCACAGTGTTTGCTAAACCAATAACTAGAACTTTTGTAAACATCCTTTTAGATGATTCTTCCTTGACTGCCAGCCTTTCTAGACGTATTAATATTTTTTTCCATTGTTGTTTGTGCGAAAAATACAAATGAACTGTCTCATGCACATATAACACATCCTAATAAGGAGCAAATCCTAATCAGTAGCACACGATCCGTTACATTATCTCTGCAGCCTTTTGAGATGCGTTAAGTCTAGCCACAGAGCAGCCCTCCCACGAGGATCTAAGTCTGGAGGCAAGGTGCATTAGGCAGCTATCTGACACAAGGGATTAGCTATTCTCTATCTGTCCGCCACAACACAAAAAATACGTCAGGTCAGTTTCTGGATTAAATCTTCACCTATGGAGTCAGTGCCTTGCTGCTTCTAGAATGATTCCACATACTCAGCTTGAGTCTGAACCTCCACCTGAGGAACTCAAAGCAGAAACTGACCATAAAGAATAAGCCCATTGTGGCTTAAATCCCTCTATGGCAGAGTTGGTTATCTCTGAAGCAAATCTAACAGCTATTTCTCTTTGCCTTAAAAGGAATCAGCAACATCTGTATGATCCCATTGAGGTATTTTATAGCAGTTCCTCTGCTTCTATGACTTTTCACAGGTGGAGACAATTATGTACAGTACTAAAAAATATACTATCAGAGCATACATAATTTCCAGTTTACGCACTATATCACAGTAAGTAAGAACGTGGAGATGGCTTTATAATGAATATTAGCAGGGCTGGTCAGAGCTAATCTACTAAAGCAGAAACCTGTGCTTTTTAAGTCCAAATATATGACTTACAGATAAAAAAAAAACATGTTAAAAAGAAGTTATGACTTAAAAATGTTCTAAATGTGACAAACACAATATAAATTTAAAGTAAATGTAAAGAGGAAACAATAAGAGGAAACCAAGCCTTGATATAAAAAGGTTAAAAAGTCATACTTGCATCCTTCTTTTTCTTGCTGTGCAATAAAGGTTTCAACTCCAAGTTCAAACACGATGTAATTATTATCTAAGTTATTATCTAATTGATTCCTTTCAGTACTTTTCAATGTGTTCTTGCTTACTTGTTTGGACTGAAATTAGGTTTTATTGTATCTTTCCAATTGATAATAACATTTCTTTTGAGAATTGCTGCAAATTGTCTGTCATAGTGTGTGAGGCTGCATGCAGAAGTAGGACATTTCATCCTGGTAAAGATAAGTGTTGATGTCAAAAAGCTAAGAGATGTGTTTAAGACTTAATTCCAAAAGACAAGTTGTATTTTGACCTCTCTTTTTTACTTTTTGTGCAACAAAAAAGAATCATACTATCTGTTTGGGTTAATTAAAATGCAAATCAAACCTGCAACTCATGACAGCATGTCAAGATACAACTGTAATTTGCCTTGTTCACAGAATAAATCTCTGGCATGATAAAAATATGAACTGTTTGGAATGTAACATTTTGACAAACCAGCTTTTCAAGAAGACTTTGATTTTCGTCTTCTGTACTTGTAGGAGACTGTGTCTAAAGTTACCACCATAAAGAAATTTGCTTACAGCAAAAGAAGCTACTAGATCAGGCAAACCTATTCTTAGAGCCTTGAAGTTGTCCAGAAACTCACATCAAATAATAAAACTGGAAAGTGAAAAGAGAACCTGCCAGATTGTATCAAGAATGTACTGCTGGGATGTTAATTCCTAGCTAGTTAGTTTAGTAAAAAATTCTGTAATATGTATCGTTTTCCAGCTTTATTGAGAGTTCTTAACTTTACACTGTTTGTTGAGTGGTAGGTTTGGTTTCAATTAAGTGGTAATTTGCTTTACATGCTCTTCCTAGGTGGTCTTGGAAGACTAGTTGTTTTATTAAATGGAAACACTCTAAAAAAGGCCAGGGTTGAAAATAATTTTAAAATTTGTGTTTAAAAAGACAATCTATTATTTTACAAGTTACATACTGTTTATTGAGAAAATTACAGACCTTTACAGGTGATTTAATAAAAATTGTCCATGAATGTAATGATGCACCATCACTATATGCTGCCAGCATATAGGAATTCATTCCTGCTTCTTGCTTTGCCCATTCCTTGAGATGAAAAAGAACCTTGTAAGGCTGTAAGATTCTACTGAAAACTATATAATTGATCCAGCTGGAATTCAGATTTATTTGTGGGAACCCAGCGCAAGCTCCATACACAGTTTGGCTCAGAACACAGGTAGAAGGACCCTCGATTTATCACTAAATTTGAATGTAAATGTATTCCACTGATGCAGGAGGAAGATTCATGAGGTGTCTATTGGACTGGAATTGAAACCCATAGTAGGTCACCCCTACTGTGAGCACAGCGTGTCTCCTGGCTGAGAGGTGCTCATCATCTTGTTCACACGGAATGTGATGCTGATGCCACAGCTGGGTTTCACTGGGTCAGGATGCACTTGGTTCATTGCAAATCTGGGCTGAAGTGCAATGACATTTCTCTCATTGGAACAATTGGGAGAGTAGGGATTATGCTAAAGGAAGCAAAGTGAGCCACCAATAACAATATTAATCTTTCTTTCTCCATGATTTAGAATCCTTACCTTCAGCTATTGTCACCTGAAAAGCCAACAAAGGCCCAGTCTTGATCATGCCATAGGCCAAAATTATGCTGGCCACTTGAATCTTTAACTGCAACTATAGTTATCAATATGGTTTGGAGGACTGCTTTTTTTCCATTTCCTATGGAAAAGAACATACAAATTCAGTGTTCATAATTCTTTCTGCACAAGGCAAAATATTTAGGGGATTAAAATAAACTGAATCTATTTACTATAGTAGAACTGAAGGAAAGAAGAATTCCTTCTGTTCAAATATAATCTAGGTCTCTGTTTTAATTCCCTGCATGTCTTTAAAGAAGGCACTTTGTCTTTCTCTGCATAATTTTCCTTCCTGTAAAGTGAAGATAAGGAGGTTTTGTTTTTTCTCTTACACTCCAATGTATTAAATTTTAAAATTATTAACTTAACATAGCGTTAATAAAAGTAAATCTGTGACTCTATAGTTAGACATATAGCAACTTAATATTTTGTTTTGCAGAAAAAACCCTCACATTTTTCAAAGGTTTTAATATGACTAATTTCAAATGCTTTAGCTATCTTTTTAGCTGCAAAATTATGCAAAAAAATAAAACTTGATTTTACTTCACTTCTTTTCACTGTCTAGATTTTATTTAATTTTCTTGCTCTTTCACAGATGATAGTAGTTACAGTCATAGAAAAAAGAGTCTGTAAGTATATATAAGGGTGGTCCTAAGCAGGAAGCCAAAGCAACATGTCATTCATGCATGCAGAAGGATTGGAAAGAATATATTACTGGGGTTTGTTTTTCCTTATGATATATATTTGTACTGTTGCCTTTACTATATTAATCACATAATAACTTTAACAAATAATCTGCCTCATTCAGAAGTATTTTTTAATTTTAATGTCTATCTTAGAAATATTTAATATATTTTTTTTAACTCTCCTCTGAAAGACTGGAAGCTGTCTGCAGTTAGAGATATCTTTGCTTTTCTGAGGTGTTAGCTTTGGAGCCTGGATTTTTTTCTCTTTTTTTTCCTTGAGGTATAGTTCAAATCTTCATATCATCCAGAATTCTCACATACATGCCCTGTTATTTTTGGAATATTTTTTTCTTGTCTTTCCTTTTTATCTTGCATATTACAATTAATTTTTTAGTTGTGTTTGTGGCCTGTAGTTAGCAGTATGTGCGAGAGCAGCTGCACATAGACCAGGAGCTCTAAGGACCTTTACAGCTTAAATTCTTTGTCCTGTGATGACAGAAAAAAGAACTGAGTTGTTTGGCATTTCTTTCAGTCTTGTGGTTTTGTATGGTATGATACTGTCAACATCGGGAACTGAGAAATCATTTCATCTTTCAGCTTGTTCATGTATGTCTTATTTTTTCTGTTCTTATAAAAAGAATACTAACAATAAAAATATTCAATAGATAAAGGAAAAGCCATAAATACAGAATAAAAAATAAAAGATGAATAGCTTTTCAACAGCCTGTGGTCCAAAAACAATAATTCCATGTCTTGTCCATTATGCTTTCTTTGTGACTGGAAAGATGACAGTGAAAAAAAATTTATTTCTCTTTTTAATATGAACTGGACTAAAAATGACATAATTCCATTAACATGTCAGTATTGTTAGCAGTGCAAAATACATATATAACTTATCTAAAGTCATAATATAAGTAATAATGTAAAATGTAACATGACTAATCAACTATTGGCTTAGGTTCGCTGCTTATTAAAACACTCTTTTCCATTGCCTTTGTTGTTGCCATTCTCCAACTTGCTTCACATTAAGTTGTTAAAACTAATGTGGCATTTAATTCTATATAAAGATGAGATTGTTAAAAACCCAAGAGCATCAGGGGCCCGCAGGCTACTCCAAAGGAAGGAGCTGGGAGCTGAGAGCAGCCCTAGCACATAGGTCCAGCAGGACCATGCCCTTCCCATGCAAACCTTGGCAAGGCACAGCACAGGAGCAGGGCTGGGATGAGGACAGTGACCTGGGCCAGCTTAGAGACCTGCAAAGCCTTGGAGAACCCTCAGCAGTGCTGTGGACCAAGACGTGGCCAGGATCCAGGTTAGGGTGAGCATGAAGACTGGTAAAATGAGTGGCCAGGGACAAATACACCTACGAAAATGTTCAGGATGGAGCCACAGGCAGGTAACCTTCCAGTATGAGGATGTGCCCAGAACGCTGGAACTGAGGTATTATAAGATATTTTACCATAGCACTACCTAAAGTCCTGATTGCAGTACTGATAATTGAACCTCTTGGCCACAAGTGTCTTATAGACTGAAAAAAAGCCAATGAGCAGAGAGATTAAAACCATACCAAAGAACTCAGCAGCTTGATCAGCATGACCCACCAATATAAAGGGAAATGCAAAGGCAAGATGAACTTAGACTTTGGATCCCCTAAACATCTGCATCTGTTCTGTATTGCAGAAAATCAAGGTGCTTTCCAGATCAAGCTTGTTGAATTTTCAAGTGAATACATCACTGTTTTTCAACTTTCTGAGCAGTATTTAATCAAGTCTGGTTGTTTTGTCATTTTGGAGAATGATTACCTCTCTTTGGATGTATTAAATACTTAGGAAAATTTCAGATTTATTTGGAAGACTTATGAATGTCTAGTAATTCTCAAAATACATTTCCATGCAGCAAAAAAATACTTTAGATAATCTGCTTTTGAAAAATCTAGCCAAAATTATTTCAATAGAATAAACAATACTAACTATATAAAAGTAATATTTTTTCCAAAATGGTCAAAAGGAAAGCAAATTTAATCATTAGATAATAAGATTGTTTTAAAATCATCATATCATAATATTTTCTTTGAGTTTTTTACACAACGATCCATATCCAACGATATTTATATCTATAAAGTAGTGAGAATAATTTAGAGGAGGTTAAAGATACAGAGAAAGAATATAGTCAGTAGTACTATGAAAATAATAAGTGATAATTGCAATAATAATGATGTGTCATGATCTTCAAGTTTATAGTATGGAAAAAAGGAACAAAATAAGATTTAAAATTAAAAATGAATGTCAGAATTCTATAGAATGTTTAAAGGTACACTGTCTTCCTCATGTTCAATACAAGATATCTTTTTTAGAGTAAAAGAAGAAAACAGTAATTTCTCCCACTTCAATATCTTCCAAAATTCCTCTTCAAAGGGGTTTCAGATGGAATAGCAAATGGGAATTCCTGATTCTCTAAAGCAATAATCTATCAACAGCCTTTATGGGTCCTTTCCAACTTGAGATATTTTACAGGTTTATGATTAAAAAATGACCCAACAACTTTTGTCTAATCTAAAATCTGCAAAATAAAAGAAAGGCAGAAGAAAGGAGTTCAATTTTTCCAGTCTCAGATGACAATTGAAGCTTTAACCACAAAATTTGCTGTCACATGAAATCTCACTTTCAGCAAGTACCTTGAAAATAGAGTTACTGAAAACAAAATGAAATAAATTTTAGGAAGAATTTTAATTCATGTTGTGTGAGCTGTGAAAAAAGTAGCAAAAGCATTATTAAATATGATCGGGGCATGTATTACCTATGAGACTAGGGCTGCACAAAAAGACACTAAAACATAATTTATGCAATATTGAATTGTTATCTTTCTTAATTGTTCATAAGAAATTACATAATAGCCAAAGCATTTCTCATAAACAGGTAAAACCAAGGAAGGTAGTATAGAAATGGATGACAAATGTATAAGACCAAATGTTCTTATTGGTGTAGCAATATGTCAGAAAAATGTGGCACGATGAAGAATACCTCTAAAATGTGAGACCCTTTTGGTGTTAGCTGTGATACCAGAGCCTAGTGAAGAATTCTCCTCTATAACTTTTTCTACTTCCACATGCTCAGCAAAGGCATCAGGAGCTATGACATGTGCTGATCTAATGACAGGACTAAGAAGCTTGGAGTGACTCTATTAGCAATGTGTTCTTTCAATACACCCCAGGTCATATTCTAGCACTCCCTGGTACAAATCTACCTTGCACTCAGGCTGCTGTGGGGTCTGGGCTGCAGCACATGTAGCAAACTCACTAGCTATAATATGGCTTGCTAGATAACAGTGAAACTTTACACCTTGGATATCTGAGCAAATATACTCCCAACAGTCGTAACCAGGATTATGCAGACAAGGCTTATGTATTGCTAATTGAGAAATTATGGTATAGGTGAGTGTACACTTCCATTTTTAGGCTGGAAACAACCTATGGTGCTCTATATCCACTCTCAGCTTCATCTCCCATGTAATTGCTAAGGTAATGAACTGCTTTAAAATCATACCTAGTTTTGCTATAAAAATGTGGTAAGCTTCAGCTCCTAATTGAGCCAAATGATATTTGGGTATGCAAAATATAAATGTCTATTAGATGAACCAGCTGTTGAAGCTCAACTACCCTTCTTTGGATGTGACCCACTGTATCAGCTGCTTTCACACCTGGAGCAAGGAATGAGGATAAACAATACCTGATAAGTGAACATGTGTTGATTTTTTTCTCAACCTGATTGTTGCATTGACTATGTACTGAGCTTAGGGTGACTATACTTAGATGTGTCTGACAGATGTTAGTGGTAGCTAAATCTCACTCCCTGTATGATAAATCATGTTTATTTTAGATTACGTAAATAAAAATACCTAAATGAGACTCTAAAGTAGGCAAAGTCAAGATCTGGCTGCCTTCAAGTAAAAAACCACTTTATCAGATGACAGAATAACTTTCAGATATTTCTATATTATAGGTACCTTCGCTAATTCATGTTTTCTTTGCAATTAAGATGGAGAAAATTATGTGTTTGCTTATAAAACTGCTAACAGGTTTCAGAGAGCTTCAGAAGCCAACTCAAACATATTTTTTACATCAAAAAATAAAGATCAGTCACTTTCTAAGGCTATGAAAATTCCGTGACTCTATAGTTACTGAATATGCCCTGCATCAGGCTGAAGTCCATCTTCAAGACAGCTTAAGAAGGGGAACAATATTCTTCTCTTTCTCACAGACAGGGCAGGTGGAGGTCAGTTGGTTGTTCTGCACAGGATGGAACATCTGTAGCATGAATACTCCCTGGATCTGTAATGAGCTGCTTGGAAAACTGCAGTGGCTCAGTGCAATGAGGAAAGGATCATGTGCCTGTGTGCTGTGCAGCCCACTTAAGATCTGACCTTACTTCTGTGAAGTGAGGGAGGCTTTTTGTTATTAGCTTAAATGAGAGGAGGAGTACTATAATGAACTGGGCATTCGGCTCACGATTAGACTCAAATAGTGCAGAGTATGCAAAGATCTAAAATGAGCATTTTTTAAAAAACAAGCAGTTCATCCTCCCACAAAGCATTCCATTTATAGGAATTTAAGATATATATTCTTTGTAATAAATGCCTTCACCATAACAAGAAATATGTTCATGAAAAAAGGCTCATCAGCTGGTGGTTTAACAGTGGAAAGCATGAAAAGTTCTGCCTCCCTCTGCTTTTAACTACTGGTGTCCTTTACAGTATAATTACAACAGAGAAACTGAAGATTCAAGTAGGATTAATTTTGTCCTCTGAAAAAAAGAAGTAGATCTCCTCTTTCTAGTCCCATGAAAACCATGGATTTTCCAAAATTTATTAAAATGCCAGGGAGCTGCTAAAGCATGCTTTCAGGGCACGAGTCAATACTTAGTACTCAATAAATACATCTCATTTTGTCTGTAAATTATTGACACACATGTTAAGAAAAAAAGCAGGTTGTTATGTTTTCTCAGGATAAGGATCTGACCTCCTTTTGTATGTTTGTTTATGTAACATCAGATATTGAGAGTGTTAAGCACTGTAAAAAAATCATACAAAGCATATAACCTATAGACTCTTGCACATAGAAGATTTACAACACAGAAGATTTAACTGTAAGCAAAGCTTTTACAAGAAATGTTTACCATTTTATTTTAGCTGTTATCAAGAAAATGCAATTTTTCATTGATATCAGGATGCTAAATTGTCTCAAATTCATTCACACCACAAAACAAAAGAGTGTTCTGGCAATGGCTCTATTTTGATGAATCCAAAATGCTTCTTTTTATTTCTTTTATTTTTCCTGAGAGCAAAATAAGAAGTGGAATATGAATCAAGAGGGGGGAAAACATTAAACTTTGCAAGTAAAGATTTATTGCTGCATTTTTATGTTAAGTTTTGCTGCAAACTTTATGATCTTTATAGTTTTTGATTTGTTTACAGACAGAGGCTCCAGCACTGGCACCCTGACATTTTTGTTTAATATAAGCACTGTTTCTTGACACCTTCTGGAGAAAACACTGAAAATAAATAAAGACAGAAGAGGCACATTTTAAAAAAGCCACTGTTGAATATGTGCAAATAGGCATTCACAATGGTCGTTTCAACAAAAGGTTAAATGTGTTTGTTTGAACCCATGAAGCATTTTTCCTTCCCTCCCCTTAAGATACAACATATTTCATGTAGTTCAGCTGAATAAATTTTATGCTGGTATGGAACTGAGAAATGTCAGCATCAAAACTTTAATAAACACAGTTTTGAATCTTTGAAAATGAAGCTGTCACCCATGGTTTAGCAAGCATGGCACATTTGGGAAAGAAAAATATCAGAGTAACACAGAAATAGTTTGAAGCCTAATTTTTCTTGCAAAGCAGGATTTTATTTAATGCTTGGGTATTTTTTTCCTATTTACTGCTAACTTTATTTTCTTCCTACCCTAGACAATGGTCCTGAAGTACATAGTTTTCTACAGTGTGGTATGGGATTGATTAGAACAGAAGTCTGACCTGCTGTGTGCCGTTTGACAGTGGCTTCTCTTCTCCTTTGCAGTCTGATAATGCCAACCTAGCAAAGCCTTGCCACAATTGGTCCAGACTTACTGTTCCTTCTAAAAAGAAATATTTTTGGGGAGTTAGAAAGCCTGTCTCAGTTTTGGAATTCTTACTTTGAGAGTAAGTGTTATCTTTCACGATGTTTGGATAGGTTTCATAACCTTTTCGGAATTTAGTTTCCTATTTCTGAACAAAAGTTTCAATTAGAGTTTCCCTCTTTATTGGCAAAGGGAAGAGGTAATGGGGGAAAAACAAGCATTTTATTAGTTTGAAATATTTTTTTTCTTTTCCTATAAATGCCATGTGAGAAAAAGTGCCCTTCATGATGGTTATTTGTTCTTAATAAATAATAAAGTGTTGCATACAGAAAATGTTGCAATATACATTATTAAATACAAATCATTAGGACAATACCCTCTATCTTGAAGGAAGAATTTGAAGGGTTTTATGCCGAAATTCCAAGGATAACAATACTGCAATGCACAAAAAGTAGAAAATATTATTTTGTCATTCACCTGAAGAGAATTTATGGTACCTGAAAAAGGGAAAAGAAAATTATAACCAACAATATGTTAAAGCACTAAGACAACAAAACCAACAAATATTTTGTGTCTTCGGTTTTCTCTGTAGCCTCTTGAGTGTCTCATAAGCTGCTACTTCTCACCTGATTTCCTATCTTTGTGATAAAGACCACCACCACCAACTGCCTTTAAATCAATTTTTTCTGCTACTTTTTGGTCTTCTAGTTGTCTTCCCTTCCAAATAACAGTCGATTGCACATGTCACTGCCAAAGTATAACTAAAGTTTCATAGATCTGAAAACAGTTTAACTCTTAAAATTTATAAAGCAGGATCTATTGTAAAAAAAAAGTGTAGTTTTTTGGGGTTTTTTAGTCAGATGTCCACAATTCATTAACTCTTATAGGCTCTTTATGCTATAATTTTGGAATTTAAAGTGTTCTTTAATAGTAATGTCAGGAAGGTCTACTCTTACATGGGGTAAGTAGACCTTCCCTGTGTGAATAAGAGTTTAGAAAAAAAGATTAATTATTCTAATGCAAACAATTAGCATAAAACTTGGAAATTAATATTTGTATAAACAAAAAGCAGTTTGGTAATATCTGGTGGGTAGTCATGATTGTGAGAAGATTTGGGCAAATAGAGAAAGTATTAACCAGACTGGATAGCTGCAAATCATTATAGTGTCTTCTGGTGCCAATAGCAGAAGAATGAAATAGTCATCAGGGAAGACACATCAAATCTCCATGTTGCTGTTCATATACACATATATGTCCCTCTTTAATTGTCTTAATCAGCCTAAAATGCAGCTGCAGCTTGCTTAAGATTGTTTTTGGCATTAGTTGAAAGATAGTTCCTACTATCTTTCATGTTCTGGTGTTGCTGGGGTGCTAATTGTTGCTATGAACTTGTCTATTTCTGGGTGTACAGGGCTGTGCCACTATGGAGAGTGCTTGCCTAAACAGCTAATCAGTCTGATGTTAAGATAAAACAATTGTAATGGCATGATAATGTAATGAAACTGGGTCTGAAAATTATCCAGTCTTTTGGGAAACTGAGCTCAGATAATACGAGTAATGGCTGTTTCCTTTTCCTGTCGTGAAAAGATCCCTACATTTTTGCAGTGCCTATAAGATCTTCACACAATTCCTGCCACCGTGAAGGAATAATTCCAAACATTGGTTGCCAAAATTGCCTCTAAGCTATTTAAAGGGCAAGAAAAGAAGGCATCTCAATTAGCATGATGGGGAATAAAAGAGTTAAGACACAATCCTGTAGCTTGGATTCTCATTTTATCTGTGGAACTGTAGTTTTCATGTGTTCACCTCAATATTTCAATTTTGTCTTAGATTTTAAGGGGACTATAAGTTTGTTCTAAGCCCAAAGCAAAAAAACTCAAGCAGACAAAAATCACAGCAGACAGGACATGCAATGTAATGATATCAAGCAAAGCTCTCTTGAGCCTTAAAGTCTAAATCCCATTCAATTTTTCATTCCAGAGCTGAAGCAGTCCCTTAGAGAAGAGCATAAGGTTAGTGTTAGGTGTATGAGGTCATGTAGATGTACTCTGAAATGATATATTAACTCAAAGGGTATATATATGTGCACCTACACATTTCCATCCACCCTTCCTTCAGTTTAGATACAGAATTTCATAGAGACTGTCTAGAAAAGGATCAAAAGTACCAGCTGAAGAAACAGCAGTGTTTATATTACTCTCTTTTATGTTGGAGGAAAGATGGGGTTTTACATGATGAGCTGAATGCCAACCAACAGAGAACAGCTTTTGAAAGGCAGCTGCCTTCAGAGGGCCGGGTGATCATCTTAAGGAGCTCCCTTTGTCACTTCATTAACAAAAAGAGGTAGGTGAGCTTTCATAGCATAGCAACAGGCACACTGGGTTTTGGCTCCTATATTTTTTTCCTGAGGAAGCAGGAAAAAAGCAATGCCTAAGCCATCCTCATTTCAAAAATGCAATAGGTAACAGGTAACATTCGTGGGCAAGATGCAGCCGCGGTGCTAAGAAAGGTCTCAGGAAATGATGCAACCTCTCCTATAGAGAGTGACCTTAAGCACACAAGGCACAGCAGGCCAGCAGCCATCTGTAACCAGGTGCTTTTTCCTCTCCCCACTTCTGCAAATCCTGCCATAGTTTCTCATCTAGCATGAGGCTTCTATAATAGGCTGCTGCACTCTCGCTTGTCAGCAGGATCTGAAAAAGTTTAATATGGGGTTTACTGGGGAGTGGTCTCTAGTAATTTGGGTGTGAAATTGTAAATCTACAAGGGATGATGGTAAGCTCAGAAAATAATGTTGCAGTCAGTAGACATAGCAGAATTGAAATGGTCCTTGCACAGCAGTATTGCTACATGAAGAAATTAAAGTTAATGAAACAGCATTCTAGGACTGTGAACTCTATCAACAATTTACAGGAAAATGTTTGTAGTAAAAGGCCTAAATATGGTCTTTATTACAGTTTCAGGTTGCTTCCCTTCATCTGTTACAGCCACCCACCTTCAATGCAGAAATTATTCCCTCTTATTTGAATTTTCTCCAAGAGATCAAAATGAACCTGGTGGAGATGAGTAGCAACCATTTTCAATGATGTCTTAACAACAGCAAATGACATTATCATATTGATTGCACTGAAGGTGCTGATTGTATTGTAAGCCAGCACAGACATTTTGACCAAGAGCATGGGTTTTTTTGCAGATAGCATATGTAAGTTACAACCAGCCTGAAAGGACAGCTTAATAGTAGTGTTCTCTGAAATAGTTTTTTGTAATCTTAAACAAATATAGTAGATTAGGTGATGAATCATAGAAATAGCTATATGTTAATTTTCCACATATTGCATTATATATGATCCTATGAACTAGAAGCTTCTAATGCTGTAGTGTTGGCTGATGACTCTTGATCATCCTTGAAGTCAATGCTCCCCAAAGACCCTTACTAGGTAGCAGAAACGGATGTCCAACGCATGTGCTGCAATCCAACATGGTCTGAAAATCTACTATCACTTCAGTTATCAAAGCTCATCTAAACTGCAACAGAAAAAACTTTAATAGATTGTTTTCTGCAGATAATGCAGTATTTTCACACTACAGCTGAACACCCAATTTACTCTGTGTCTTTCAAGACACCTCTAGAACAAGCTAGAGAACATAGCTTTCCATTTCATTGCTCTTGCCTCCTTTTAATCACTTCTTTCTCTTTTTCCTAACCTTGTTTTACTGTCCTAATTTCTTTAACACTTCCCTCGGCTTCTATTAAGTTATCTAAAAGGTTTATGTGCTTTCTTGCTAGAAATTTCTTCCCAGCTCCCATGGCTCTACTTTTAATAACATTGATACATTTCTCTGTGTATTTCTTGGTCTACATTTCTTCTGGGTCTTTGATTTTTCACAGCAAATGGTGACTTTTATGAAGCCTTGTTATCACTGCCACAAATTCACTGCAGAAAGCAATCAGCCCAGCTGCTAAATGTGATCTTAGAGTATTACAAGGTCTCCAGTGCCTTTATTAATACTAGTATTAATAATTAAGTCCTTTTGTACATTTTTACAATACCTGCTGAAGGTGCAAAGGACATTAAACACCCAACCTTTTTCCTAGTATCACATAAACTGATTTTTTTTCTGTAGACTTAAAACAAGGTTTAGCCTACTACTTTTGCCATTAATTTGCTGTGTCGGGCTGTCTGATGTCTATTCCTTTTTTCATGTCAATTTAACTGGTGATAAAAAGGTAGGAAAAATATTGGCTATGCTTAATTAAAATGTCATGTTAGTATTTTCATGACATTATCTTCTAAAAATATGCATGTAACCAATCAATTTGGAATAGAAGAATAAACTGAACAAGGAAAGACTGATATGATGGATTGTATTGATCCAATCTATAGTGCAGTGTACCACTGTTCAGATAGACTGGAAATGCTCATATTGCCACTCCCATTAGATACCATAAACACTGCCAAATTCTGTCTCGAAAGGAAATCAAAGGAAGCAATACATAGATAGCCCACATGACAAAATTACCAAATTATTTGGTCTTCATTTTGATACAGTGTATGACAATAGGCCACTTGTGCTAATACACCAATTTATTTTCGAAATAACATCAGAACATCATGCTGGAGCAAGAAACATAAGGATGGTTACTGTCCAAAAGGGAATTCATCCTAGCAAAAACAGTGTGAGGATTGTTAAAGGAAATAATATTAAACACATTTTAGGAATCAGTGACTACAGAAACTCTATAACCACCATGTACCCATCACTGAGTGGATTGTACTGATCATAATGTAACTGTATTTTGAAAAGAGATTACAAGAAGATTAATAGTATGGTGTTCTAATTTTCTCAGAGAAAGTACTCTCTGTCCATAAAGATTGTGCTGCAAAAAAGTATAATAGTGTTTATGAGAAAATTTGAAAAATGGGCAATCTAGGTGAACAGAGTTGGCAAGGTGGCACTTGATAAGATTTAAATCTGTTGTGCTAAGGAAGCATCTGCTATGGAATGGCTCCCTCACAATGAGCTCTATTAATAACTTAGATTTGCCGGTGGCATATGGTGTTACAAAAATATATTTGAATGTTCACTTAGTTGCATGCCAGACTGCCACAGAAATTAGACTTGATTAATGTTGCCGGTGGGACTACTACAGATTTTCAAGTTGCCTCTAGTTATTCATCGGGTGCCCCACGTCAGTCTGTGACTTCTATGAAAGCAAGACACAATATGCTAACAGCTTTAGCATTCATATTAGTGCTTCTGGGCCTTAATAATTTTTTGCTGGCACTTTATTTAGTTTTCTCTCTGGTTTGAGTTGGTTTTTTTTTGAGGCTCAGGTTGTTGGGTTTTTTGTTTGTTTGTTTTGTGGGACAGTATATCCCAAAGATCACAGAAAAGCCTCATCATCAGGAATAAATACAAATGCTTCAAATATTGCTCTGTTCAGGTTTGGACTTTCAGGTTGTTAAGACAAGAGGCAATGGGCAGAAACTGATGCACAGGAAGTTCCACCTGGACAGGAGGAAGAACTTCTTTATTGTGGAGGTCACTAAGCACTGGAACAGGTTTCCCAGAGAGAATATGGAGTCTCCCTCAACAGAGATATTCAAGAACCACCTGGATACAATCCTGTGCAGTGTGCTCTGGGATGACCCTGCTGGAGCAGGGAGGTTGGACCAGATGATCCACTGTGGTCCCTTCCAATTTTACATTTTCTGATTCTGTAATATCACTGTGAATTGGGCAAATATTGAGAAAATATAATAATCATTTTCCTACCCCATTATCAGGAGACTGAGGAGACCAGATCACTACTGAGATGCTGCTCACCCATTAGAGAACAGATCTCAATGCTGATCAGCTCCGTATATCAGATTTTGAAATGCAGTATGACTCAGGTGATACATTTCAGGTTTCCTGTCTGTCACAGTGGAGCACTTTAGTGAAAGCACCTTGCAGAAGGCAGAGAGCTTAAGACATGCTGAAATACATGGGCCACACTTTATCAGACCACTTCTATCAACCTCTTAAATAGTCTCACATACAAAACTAGAAGGACAGTCTGTAGTGGTTTGGACTAGGAAGTTGTTTCCCAGGAAGTCCTTAATACGTCTGCGTGAGCAAACACAGGGGTTAAATATCGGAGTTTTCAGGAAGTTCTTTCTCTTTTGCCTCCTGGCCACAGCAAGGGAACAGTGAGGGCCGTGCCATGACCGTGGGTGACCTGGGGTGGGGCTAGGTCTTGCAGCCTCTCCCTCCTGAGAGGGGGGTGGGAGGTTGGAGGGGCCTGGCCGTTATTCCATGACCATAGGAGCCCAGGGGTAGCCCCAGGTGGCTTGGTCCCTGGCCACCCTTCCCACTGTAGGGAAGGAGGTGGCGGGGCATGGCCAAGCGGCGGAGAGCCCTCCCTTTCTTCCCCCTCTCCCCACTGCCAGCGGAGGTGGGGAGAAAAGGAGGTGGGGAGGCTTGGCTGCAACGGTGGAGCAGCTGAGCAGGNTGTGTGGACTGAGAGAATCTTCGCAGGATACTGGATAAGCATTTTACAATGGTACTCCAAGCAGGCTGAGAGGTGGACACCCTGCAGCATTTGCGGGCAGCTGTAGGTTGGGACATGAAAGCCACCAGGAGAACTGGGTTTTTCTGGTGGTGGGTCTCCATGACAAGTTCAGAAGAAGAGACACTTCTCTCCCAAAGCGATGTATGGATTGTTTTGTGGGAGATGAGTGGATTTTGGGGAGGAGGGGACATGCTTTTGACATTTCAATTTTTTTTTCGTTCTTTTTTTCTTGTGTGTGTGAATAAACTATCTTTGTAATTCAAAAGTTAGGCCTGGTTTTGCCTTTGTTGTTCTCCTGGTCATGGTTCTCACAGAGGAGCAAATGGTCCAAACCACAACACAGTCTTACCTGTTTCAGGCAATCCTTATTGCTACTAAAGTAAAAGTCTCATATTTATGCCAGTTGACAACAACAGACTTACAATGAAATTGCTGAACAAAATGTTCAGTTGGGGTAGATGACATATAATTCTGCATCTCTACTGTGTCCTGGAGAACTTTTCATGATAAAAGATGATCATGGCAGTCCCATAAAAAAATATCATGTCCTGTGAGTTTTTTATGAATTTTTAAAAAAGTTTTAAATATTATTCAGAAATTTGATGGGGTTTCAATGGCCTGCCTATCTTTAATCAAGATTTAGTTTCTTTTTGTGGAATCACATTGTCAAAAAAAAGAAATTAGGGTGAGAAAAGAAATACATAAATAAATAAATAAATAAATCTATACACATGCACATACAGTTCTCATCTCAGAGATGACCCTTTCTTAGACTTGCCTATAAAAGGGGATTTTTTAAAGAGTAGGTTAATTTCTATTGACTTCAGTTATGAACACAATATTTTGCAATATCATGAAGTATCCAGCATAAGCTACTATACGAACCTAAATGAAAATTTCAGGGCTTACCTAAAGCAAGAAAAAATATTTTATGACTGCTTGATTCAGTTCTTGGCTGTGAAATTCCTGTACTGATCCTTCACAGATCACTGGTAATAATTACTTCACCCGGGGTTTTCTGGCATTGAGACACAAGCTCATGAAGACTGACTTCACATAGGATATTTTATTTTTCTGTCTATTAACCACCCTGGCCTTAAGGTTTTCAACCACTGCCTTCAAACTGCCTTCTGGCATTATATATATTTAAGGGTGAAACACAGATGAGTCATTTGACACTTAGCATCAAATTTAGCTTTTTTTTTCCCCCTTCAGTGCAGGAGCTGTTAAAAGCAAAAACAATTTCCAGATCTGTGCTAACTTTTAATAATTTATTTAGAAAATAAATTATTCCCTTACCTGTATTTTAAACAAATATGTTTTTGTTGTTGTTATTTAATTTTTCTGTAATTATTTACAATAAAGAAACTCCTCTTTATAGCAGTCCCATCACCACAGGACACTATGTGGGAAATCTCTCTGTCAATTCCTTGGGTAGACAGGCTAGGACATGACTGACTGTAATTCAGGACTATTAGTCCTGTGAGTACTGGTATGGTTTCAGTGAAATCAAGAGTAGTCTCTATATTCAGATACTACTCTGATATTTCATGGCATTGAGTCACATGGAAAGATTGGACAGAACATGCAAATATGCATAAACAGAGATTCTGCATTCAAGGTGATCAGATCATGATTTTTCATGGCAATATGCAGCATTTCTCTCAAGTGTAATTCCTTAGATTCCAAGGACCAAGGAGGGAGGCTCAGAAAAGCAACAGCTTTCAAAAACCACTTCTGTTATGGAATTAGCTCTCCAATTGCATTGGTACAGATGAAGTATGCAAATTCATTTCATCGCTTTACTTGAAACAAATCCATAGCAATGTCCAGCATTTAATGCTGTGTTTTCTCTTGTAGCAAATGACGGGTGGTATGTAAGAAATGTGAATGTGTCTGTTGATATCCCCTCGATCTGGACACTGAGAGGGTTTCTTTGTTGTTTCTGTCCTGCCTGCAAGGCAGCTGCTTTCTTTCAAGTATAAAAAGGTTGCTGTAAAAATTAACTTACGTATTCACAATAAATATTGTCCAAGGTTGTAGGCGTGTTCTGCCAAGCCCATGATTATTAGGTATTACTCATTTCATTTTATTATTTTATTTTATTATCTGACACAATATTAACAATGCCTCCCCATACCCCTGGGGACGTTTTGGTTGTAGTCCATGGGTTGGACTACAGAGCTCCTGAGATCCTTTCCTGCCAGGTTATCATGTGGTTTAGTGTCATGTTTTCTAACTCAGGGTTACAGTCAGTGTTCCAATTCATGACATACCATAGTTTTCTGAGTAAAGTGTTGACTTAAAAACAGAGGGTATGTATGACAGACATCCACAGAAAAAGAAAAAATTTGCTAGTGGAATGCACTTTCCATTTGTTGCAGAATTCATCTGTGACTTAACCAAATAATAATTTCAAAACAGAACTTTGAGTACAGTGTGCCTACTCACTTGTTCACCCTATTATTTTTCTTAATTTATTCTGTTGCAAATATAATTTCCTGTGGTTTAAAGAATGACAACAATAAGGATATCTAAAATTATGTTTCACCAGTTTCACACATTATGTCCTAATACAGTGGATTAATAATTCTGCATAACTCTTCCTAAAATATAAGGTTTGTATTGAATTATTTCTGGCCTTGGGAACTTTTTCCCTCTCTTCATTCCATCTCTTTAGATAGGTATTCATTACACTGAGACAAACTAATGTAAACTATAATTTTTCACCTCATAAAATAGACTATACAGTGGTTACTGTGCTTCTATAAGATTTACAAGACTTCAACTCACTTGACTGCTACACCTGAAACTTAGATAAGTGATTTTTCTCCTCTTTTGCTTGGTTTCCCATCTGTAGTACTGATATAGTCTCAGTTTTGTGTCTTTCGGGACTGATGGGAACATCAGGAAGATGTGACAGTAAAAAAACAATTTAAGTATGTAAGGAAGAAAAATGCAAGAACTGAATTTTTGTGCTGCCATCAATATGTGAAATCTAGTGTCAGCTGAAATGCCAACAGCAAATAATATAAGTGTTTTTATCATGTTTGCACCAGATGTATATGTAGTTAGGGGAGTTTTTGATAGCACCTACAATTTACTGGGCTGAGTAGGATGGTAAGTTATAAAAGTATTAATACCACCTTTTTTTTCATGAGGTCACATGAAAGAAAAGATTACTGTAGGAAATGCTGACACTTTTCCAGACATGTGGAAAATAGAGTGCATTAAAAAAATCCTGTTGTTCCAAAAGCAAGATATCAGCAAAGATTTTTTTTCCCTGAAATCTTGTTTGTTTTCTATTATGAATCATTATTTCAAATATGCATGTCTCTAGTTAAAATGCTCATTTGCCTGGTTTGAATAAGGAGTCACCATAAGTATGAAATTCCTTTTGATTAAATGAAAAAGCTGAAGAAGTGTAACTAAATCTTTTCAGCTGAGACCAGTGTAACATCTGCTTTGTCTGCAGATTGTTTCCTTTAACAGTTTGTTTTAACGAGTTGGAGCTTCTTACTTCAACTACTGGGGTTTTATCGTTGGTTTAGCAGGAGGGAGGAGTGGACTGTGATACTTATCACCCAATGATATGTTTTATGAAAATTAACCTATGCATGTACAGGCAGTTCTTACATAGGTATTTGTCCTTGCATCTACACAGTTATTAAACCAAGCAGGTCTAAAAGAACAGAAATACTTTTATATGATTTGTGTGATTTTTTTTAGCCATAGGTACATGTAAATAGCAATCCCTTGAGCCTTAAATATAGCTATGGAACAATTAACAACCAATTAGGTATCAGAATGAACTCCCTTTTCAGTTCTTTGCTTTCTTGATATATTTTGTTTTCATACTAAGAGAAAAATGACGTAGGGAACAAAAAAGGGTTTTTCTCACTCTAAACTGCTTGCAAGTAGCTACAGTAACATGACCAAAGAGCAGAGAAAGTACAAATTATGGATACTTTTAAATTAGGGACTGCTGTGAGTCACCAAAAAAATAAAACTCTAGTGAATGCCCACAGGAAGAAAAGTTAATCATAGTGTCTTCAGTACAGACAAGGGAAGCAATCACTGCAGAGGATGCATTCACAAAAATCAGAGAGAGAGAATTACTTTGGGAGTAGTTCTAAATATGTTCCCAGCTTCTTAGTGACCATTAGCAGTTGGATTGCCTTAAGAAGGAGCCTTCTGGTCTAGTTTCTCAGAGAAAACTTATTCACATGCTCTGAATGACTTGTGATATTAAGGAAAACAGTTGTAATCAGACAACTGAGAGATTCACTTGAAAATAACACTCATGACCCTGACCTAAAATGCTGAATAGACAGACATATTGTCTTTCTAATTTTTTTAGTTCAAGAATGATGCTTGAAAGGATTATTTCTAATAAACTAATCATCCATTTTAGAAGTTTCTCTCCTGAAATACTTTGATTTCAGTCTGCTTTTTAGATAGTTTCCAAAAAAACCAAACTGTAATGTTTTTCTTTTTTTTTATTTTTAATTTTGAGAGGATTCTCTTTGATGCAGGAAAATAGGCTATAAAACCTTTCAAATACTATAGGTCAGGACCAATATTTAAAAAAAAAGAATATTTAAGAGATGAGCTTAAAGATACCCAAGTATCTTGTCTACTGAAGACATTGCTTACTCTAGTTTCAACTCCAGTTTACACTCTAAAAGAGTTGTAGTTTTATATTTACCCCTTAATTTGCCAAAATAATTTGCATTGTGGCTCTGTGTCAATAAGGACAGTATGAATCTGGTTTTTTTTCCAGTGTAGCTTCCTGCAGAATTTTTGTTGTTTAAAAAAATATTGTTTAAACTTAAGGAAGGAGTCAAGTAGGGCAAAATGTAGGGAATTTTTTTTTGGTTTGTGATTGTTTTTATATGTTTGATTAGTTGGTTAGTTTTGGTTAGTATTATTTTTTTTTGTTTGACATACTAATTCTCAGGAAATTATAAGACATATGAAAGAAATCATAAAATGGTTTGAATTGGAAGGGACCATAAAGATCCTCTAGTTCCAAGCCCCTTGCCATGGGGAGTGAGGCCCTCTACTTGAACACTTTCAGGGAAGGGGCACCCAAAACTTCTCTAGGAAACCTGTGCCAATGCCTCATCATGCTCAGAGTAAAGAATTTCTCTTAATATCTCATCTAAACCTACACTTTTCCAGTTTTCATGTATGACCCCTCATCCTATCACTGTATGCTCTTGTAAAAGTCCCTCTCCAGCTCTGTTGCCAACTCCCTTTGCGTACTGGAAGGCTGATACCAAGGTCTCCCTGGAGCCTTCTGTTCTCCAGGCTGAACAGCCCTAGTTCTCTCACTCTGTCTTTATTGGATAGGAGCTCCTTCCCTCCAATCATCTGGATGATCATTCTTTGCACTCACTCCAACAGGTCCATGTCCTTCTTATGTGGAGGCTCCAGAGCTGGATGCAGCACTCCAGGTGGGGTGTCACAAGAGCAGAGAGGCAGAATTACCTCCTTTTCCCCACTGGCCACTTTGATGGGACACTTTTGGCTCTCTGGGTAAGTGCACATTGCTGGCTCATATTGAACTTCTCATCCACCAACACCACCAAGTCCCACTCCTTAGGGTTACTCCCATTCTCAGCCCAGCCTACATTTGTCCTTGTATTTTTACATTGTCTCTACAGGTATGTTTTCCAGTCCTTGGCTAGGAAGGTGCTTGTCAATTACAACCACTGCAAAATTACAGCAAAACTACTACTGGCTACAACAGATCATATAATAAGAAAAGGAAGCCTAATTTGTTAATTGAAGGCTTATCTCTACTGCATTATATTAATTGCACTTGTAGTCAAGGGTAGTTCTCTATTTCACTAGCAACACCATTACAGTGCAACCAAAGATGAAGGCAACATGTTAATTGTTAGGTTATTTGAGTGGATTAAATCACCTACTAAGAATCAGCTAGTAAAAACTCAAATCTGACTGAGATTGTATATAAACAAACACAACAGGATTGGGGGGTTTGGAGGACCAGGAAAATCTCATTCTGACTGCAGTGTTTTTGACATGGACTCACTTTTATTTGCACCTTTCTGAGGTAATGAAACTTCTTAATGATTTCCAGAAAACTTCTGGACAGAATCTATAAAACCTATTTCCATTTCAAGTTTTTCAATGCATTTGTTTATTTTAAGACCAAGTGATCATTTTTCTTCCCTTTGGTTTCTTCTTTATGGGGTAAAGCTATTTTATTGGTGCTGGAAAATGCAGAATATATAATAGGGTTCACAGGGATAGTTCTGCCAGAGATGAAACTGGAATTTACTCCAGATCGGCTTATACCTAATGCAGTGGCATCATGTTTAGAAATCAGGAACCAACTTCAGTTTAAAGAAACAAACTGAACTACAAATTTTCCCATGATGTTGTTCAGTCAAGTGTATAATTTGATTTTTTATATTCATTATAACATATGGTTGGAAGTGTCAGCCAAAAGTCAAATGGCCATTCTTCCCTCACCTCATATCCCAGTTGTCCTCATTTTTTAATAATTTTCTAGTCTCCTACTGTGATGTTGGACTATTTCTTCTTGGATTTTCATAAGCATATATACATATTTATGTGCAAAGTATAATTTAATAAACTGTTAACACACAGATTTAGAAACTAGCTTTGAAGTAACAAACAAACCTGCATTTTTCATATCTGTATCAGGAGTTGTCAGTGCTTATTTCAGTCTTATTTATTCAGTAAATTATGGCTTACAAATACTTTTAACATTAAACAGATGAAACCTTAAAAATAATTATATGGATTAATTAAAAATCATCCTTACGTACTGTCACTGTCCTGAATATTATACAGATTCAGATCCTGCAGCTATTTTATTCAATATATAGATGTTATCCTGCCTGAGGTGCTGTGCATCAACTGTGTAATCTAGTTCTCAGTAGAAAGGAGATGTTCACTGTTACTAGTTAGAGCTAATATTTTCAGTATTTTCTAGGGAGTTCTGTTGTTTAATTATTATTAGAATGTTTAGTCATTGTGAAAAACTCTATCCATGACACCTTTGAAAATTTAATCCACAACTCCCTTAAAACTAGTCAGGCTGTATTTTGTATATTGAATAAAAGAGGAATTTGCCACAATGTCTTCAGAATTCTTCATCAATCTGGATCAATTTTTTGGTGCATGCAAAGTAAGACTAAATGAGCTGTTACATTTGGCTGTTA
The DNA here is from genome assembly GCA_013400495.1 of Nicator chloris. Taxonomy (NCBI): domain Eukaryota; kingdom Metazoa; phylum Chordata; class Aves; order Passeriformes; family Pycnonotidae; genus Nicator; species Nicator chloris. Next base: position 41,342 of record WAAE01012357.1, on the reverse strand, counting down.
AAATTGCTGTGAAAGCCTTCTTTTAAACTTAGTAAGTCATGTTCATAAACTATGTTGTTTAGGAACACAGCAAAAAATGAAGCCTTTTATTTGTAATTTTCTTCTGTTCTCTCAGGAAAGATTTTCAAATAATGAACAAAGAAAATAGATTGTATGCTTAGATAAAGAAGGAGTGACAAAGGCTTGAAAATGTGAAAACATAACTAAATATAGTATATAATATTTTCCCATCTTCTTATGAAAAAAATTGTCATCTTTTACTTCTATATGACATCATGTTTATAAAAGTGTTAACTTAATTTTCAAGTTGTCCAATTCTATCTTGTGCACTAGTTCACATAAGGCAAAAACTGATTTATTTTTGTCCAGGGGTGTTTCACTTTTTTTTTTTTTTTTTTTAACTGCATGTGTTGAAATGCCATGGTATTTTCTTCATAGAGTGTTCATTATTACTGGACTAAGGACAGAAGCTATAGAAACAAAACTTGCATAATTACCATTGAATTCTAATAGATTATTTACATTGACTTTCTCTTTTGCATAATTTGCTATTAACTGGGGTTTTTTTCTATATAAAGCTCTACCTAAATTGATTTAGCCTTTGAGAGCCTTAGATGATTCTGGATTCAGGCCTTTTATGAAAAATATTCACTATGAAATTTTCTACAATCTCAGTCTGGTACTATTGGCTTGTTTTTTGAATTAATCAAGAGCAGGCTGAGTGAAATATAAAATTCAGTGTAAGATGTTAAAGTATTTAGATATATGCATATGTTTTGGTGGGTTCGGGGGGGGGGGTTGGGGTTTTTGTCTGTTTGTTTGTTTGTTTGTGTTTGTGTTTTGTTTTGTTTTAATTTTGTATTCCTCCACATCATTTGATTTCTAGTCGTAAGGTGGGAAGAGTCCATTCCTGGTGTAATGTGGTCTGAGACTGCTGATTCTGCTCTCTCCAGCTCTCATTCCCTCTGCAGGGAAACATTCTTCAGTGTGAAAAGTGGTGTGGTTATTGTTTTTTCAGCTAAGTCTTAGTATAAGCTCAGCCTCATTGTCTTACATAGCATGTCCACAGTGTAGTTTCTTTAAAGTTATCTTTCTACCTAGTGTATTGAGTCCCTGTGAAATTTCCAGCTACTGTGTCTTCATCAGCACAGTGCCAACACATGAGCTCACTCAATACCGTGATCATCACTCCTGGCTTCCCTCACAAGGAGGGACAAGTCAGACCTCTCACTTGTTAGGTTTTCATAGATACAGCAGAGACCATCTGAAGAGTATTCTTTTTTTAAGCAATACTCAGGTAACGAGCTCTATTTTTAGCTGTCGACCTTTTGTCAACAGATCAAAATGCCTCTGGGAAATCATCCAGCTACAGACAGCTGTGGGAATATAAAAAAAAAGATGGAGATGATTTCCAGGGGAAGAGAGAGAGTGGTGGTTTATCAGCCTCTTCAGCAGACAACTTACTAGGACATTGCCCAAAGACCGAACTTTTTCCTGTTGACAATAGAGGTACATAACATGTGGGCATATAGGATCAAAAGTTTTTTTCTCATAGAGGAACCTACAGGCTATAGACATAATCTGTTCAGGATAGATGCAGAGATCAGATTTAGACACCAGGGAGTGGGTGATAAGACGAGGGGTAGTAGTTTTAACTGAAAGAAAGTAGGTTTAGATTCAATATTAGGAAGAAATTCTTCCTTACATGGGTGGTGAGGCACTGGTTGAGATTGCCAAGAGAAGTTGAGGTCCCATTCCTGGTTGGAGGGGGCTTTGAGAGGAAGGAATGCCGTGGAAGGTAACCCTATCCATGGCACAGGGGATGGAACCAAATAGTCTTTAAGGACCCTTCCAACCCAAAGCATTCTATCATCCCACGCTTTCTGTGGTCAGATATAAGATGTATAACAGGCAGAGTTGCTCACTTCCAGGCTCCTCAAAGAGTTATAGCAGCCCTGACCCATGCAACCAACACACAGAGACCTGCTCAGCTGCTCCTGTAGAGGCCAGTCACAGGCCCTGTGGGATGCCCTGTGCTATCCTGCATGCTCCCCAGCTGCTGCTTTAGATTTTACAGCGCTTTTTTCACACTTGCCAGATTTGGGTGGCTGCCTTGGTTCTCACAGGAAACAGAATTGGACCATTTTTTATAAATACCACAGTAATTCCCCTAAATAACCACGATCCGACTCTCCATTTAGTACAATCAGTTAATTATTTGGATGACATTTTTCAGATGATATATTTCATAAAATACCAATAATCCTGAGGAGATTTCCTTTTGGCCATAGATACTGTTACCATTTTTTTTTTTTTAATTTGACACAGATTTATGTTTGGTTTTTTAAATTAATTTCTGCTCCCAAAACGTTTAGGAAGCTGTCTACCGGAGTTTTTTCTGAGGAATCTGAATTTTTTAGCTTGTGTCAGATTTTGATTGTGTTTAATCCACTCTGAACTCTACATGCAATTTTATAAACCCTTCAGTTTATTATAGACAAGTAATTGATCTGGAATTTCTGGACAGACATTAAGCACATAAAATGTTTGATGTGTTTCGTCAGTGAGATGGCAAGTTCCTAGTCATTTTCCTTCTATTTAGAAAGGACACCTATACATTGTTGGTTTTCCATAAAGGTAAAGTCTCAATTTTCATCTTTTCTTCATACCTATTTTATTTTTACAATATCATTTTTGTTGTGACAAAGTAGACTTTGTTTGGAAAAAACCCCAAAGTCACCACCACCAAAAACCCCAACCCCAACCTTCTTCTTTTTACCAGCCTTAAAGTTGCTTTGCTGTCTGTGAGGGAATGCAGATATCAAAGTACTTCATAGATGAAATAATGTGTTTGTCCACTTCACTTTTATTAGAATGGAAAAACTCAAAAAAAAACCAACAAAAAACCCACCAAAACTATGGGGTTTCAGTTTTATTGCTCCCTGCTTAATTTTGTCTCTATGTTCTTAATAATTAATTCTGCCTCATTGCTTTAACGTAGGTAATTCTTCAGAAATTCTGCAAATGAAATCTTGCATTGAAAACCTAAATTGCTCCTTTACATAAACAGGGATGTCAATAAAACTCTACTGAAAATAAATTAGCAATTAAAAATCCAATTCAGCAAAACATCTAATTACACACTCACTTTAAGCATGTGTTTAATCTATAAATCCCAGTGGAATTTAAGCAGAAGTTTTGAAGTTAAGAAATTGTGGGCCTAAAAATATAATTTCTTAATTCCTATAAAATCATAAAATAATAATATACTTTCGAGAAAGCTAAAACAGAAAACAAGGGAGGCAAAATAAATTCTTCCTCAATTCTTCTGCCTTGCTCAAGACCCCAAAAAAACCTCTAAACAGTTAAGTTTACATGGCCTTATCTTGTGGGTGGGTTTTCTTTCACTTTCACTGCAGTACATTTTAGGGATATGATAAAGGAGCTGAAAAAAAGGTAGAAAATTATCTGAATTTCACTCCAAGATGACTTAACTTTGAGCAATAAGATCTGCTGGCAATTTGAATTTGCAGTACAATCTCAGACATATTTAAAGGCAGATTTTTGAATCAGGCCAGTATCAACATATTGTTACAATTCTTTTCTGCTCATCTGTAATATATGCTTATTTTGGACAGAAGTAATGTGTTTGTGGAACATCAGATGGTCCGAAATTAAACTTCAACCAAAGTTTTTGATGAAATGTTCCCACAGAGTCACAAGATACAGCCATAATACAAAATACTGTTTTCTTCCAGGGGAAAAACCCTACAAATTTTGTAACTTTATATTTTTAATTGCACATCAGCTCTGAAACTCCACAGGAAAATACAGATAGTAGCAGTGTTTTTTAATTATCGCAGTGCCTGGAAGGTCACAGCATAAGTACTAGACTAACTAAGACTGAAAACCTGTAATATAGCACCACAAGATTTGGCCTCTTTTTTGAACTTGTCTTAGGGAACTAAAATAGTCACACCAGTCCTACTGTGTATTAATAATTTTATTTACCTATATGTTGAGATGTGAACTGACATAGCTGCATGGATGAAGACTTGGCTGTCAGGCAGGAGAGCAGATCAACAGGGCAGTTTCAGAGATAAGGACAAACTTACAAATTTCTTGTCTGCATAAATGTCAATTATTCAAGCAGAGCCCATAGAAACTCTCAAACTCAGCCTCACAGGGTGGCTGGACACCTAGATGATGGTCCTTTCATATCAGATATTTGATGTCTCTCATGATATAATCCATACCTTCTGCAACAACAAGTTTATTCATGTGTCCGATTTTATAACCCATTCTACTTTTATTGCCTCCTGGGACTACTAAGCAAACAGAGAGAAGAGGGAAAACTTTCTGGCTGGTGCATGTGAAGTCTTCAGACACTTCAGAAGTTCCTTCACAGCCTGTCCCACTTTACAGCAGCCATGGATGGAAAACAGCAACCCCTCTATAAACTCAGCTGTAAGCAATGACCTGCATATGCTTAAATAGCTTGAGGAATATTAGCTCATTAGTGAAGACTCTTAAATAATGTGATATGTAGTGAAGATATTTAAACAGTGTGGTATCTACAATACTTATATTCAAATGAATTCTTACTAGAAAGCTATGCCATGTTTCATGTAACACAATTATGCTCTCTACCATTAATAGAACAAAGAGGCCTGTAAGCTATGATGTACATTCAAGCTTTTGCTTGATTAGTTAAGGGAAATATTTGCTCCTGGCCCATTGTCAACTCTGTGATTGTGTACCAATGATGATAAGAAACTTTCAATGAAGTAAAGCTTTTGCCTGCCTAAAGATGACTTCATTTTGTGATAAAATAAGAGCTGGTAGCTCCTGTTATGAACAGCATGTGTTCCTTTGTTTTCAGGAAGCATTAGTCAAGTATATGCCCCATCAGAAATCAAAAGCCAGAATTTATTAAAAATTTAATATGTAAAATATGAATTCTGAGTGCTCAGTGATTTTATGTAGATGTTCTTTGCTTAGTTTGTTCATATGATCATGGAAACAAGAAGGAATCACTCCTTTACAGACCATAATAATTGTAATATTCATCTTGAAAATGTAAGAGCTTGAGCTAGTCCAGACTCTGTAGTTCAGCACAAATGTGACAACTGAGTCTATTTTTGCAGGTATGGTTCTGAAGTATGGGTCAAGCTGAGAGGAGTGTTTTGTTGCTTGCTTTGATTTTGCTGCTTCACTTAACCAGAATCAGTTGAGACATGTTGTGGTACTATGCAGATGATGCGGTCTCGGGTGATTTTATCAGAGTGATGCAGGATGGGCCACAGGAAAAAAACATTGTGATGCTGAATGTAAGTTTGAGGAATGATTTCAAAAAGATTACTTTTGCATTTAAAATTACTTTTATCTAATCTTGAAAAACATGTTTGTGCGTCTTGATTTTTGAGCATCTTGACTTTTGCACCTCGACCTGCCCTTTGTGCCTGTTACTGGCACCCATTGATTATCTGAGTTGCCACTTCAAAGCCAAGGAATCTATCAAAGGCCTGCATGCATTCACCAACCTCTAAGTACCATGAATGTAATTTCAATATGAAATATGGAATGCCTGGTTCCAAACTAGAATGATAGGTTTGCACAATATATGAATATCCTGCCAAATATCAAGTTTATAATTAGAATTATTATTCTTTAATTTCACTCCACTCTCAGTTTTCTCCCCTTCCTCTTTTAGTCACATTATTTGATCCTCAGCCTAGAATTTTCTGTTCCTTCATGTCTTCAAATAATCAGAGAGGTTCAGCTGAAGGCCATGGTTGGCACAACAGTACAACCAGGCCATGTGCTCCCCCAGCCAAATGTGAATTATTTTATCCCTTGTATTTGAGCTTATTCTCCATTATCTCAATGTAATTATTCATTAAATACATCATAACAGGATTTTTTTGATTCTAAAAAAGTCACTACTATTATTCAAAAGTATTCAAAACTACCTTTTGGACTCTGCTTCCCAAAAAAAATATTAAGATATAAAATTGTGTAATATTGAAAAGTAAACAAACAAACAAACAACCTGCACATTGAACACCAGGCTCTGTCAAACACCCATATCTCTGACCACTATAAGGGATTTTTATCCCAAGTAATGTCTCTAATTATAATATCTTGTATTTTCCACTTTAAAAATAACTTTTCCCATTCTTATGTGTTTCTTACACTTTCCTAATCAGTGTAAGATAGGAACAGAAGAATAATTACATGGCAGAATGAAGTAAGCCAGAACTGGCAGTGGGTTTCTTTATGTAGTAGTAGGCTAGTGAAATTTTTTGAATATAATATGATATATCACAGTGTGATGATTAAGGATAGCTTCATAATTAGTTAGAAAAATAGAAAGGAAATGTCTGTCCACTGAAAAAACATCATTAATTTAATATCATTAAAATCAGTTCTCTTGGGAAAGGTGGACAAAGTTTCTCAAATTAATATATAGAAAGAGTAGGCCCAACAAGGTTCTCATTTGGTTATTATTTGCAAAACTTTGCCATGTGTTTTTCTAGACAAATAATCAGTGTAGCCAGCATGAAGCCAGGAAACATTACAATACCTTTAGCACTGCACTAGACAGTTAGCTCAGTGATATGAGCTCCTAAATGGCAGTTCTCTCGTTGCTTTCACATAAGATGTGTGATAAGTTATCAGCCATATAAACCACCTACATTATAATCCTCATGTAGGTTTCTCAACGCAGAGAGAGCCTAATACAAGTAACGATTACAAATGGTTATGTCAGCCTTACCTTCTCTTCATTACCCCAGGAGGATTTTCGCCAGTCAGGCTTGATGACAGAAAAGTAAGTCAAATGTGCTGTTTATAGAGCAGATATCTAACTTAAAGGTGAATTCTAATCTGACTAGAATCCTTGCAAGGCAGCAAAACTCCTGAGGGACAAAAAAGCAAGCTCATTGAAAGCTTCACTGTTACACCACTTATAAGTGAGTAGTACTAGAGCTGCAGTTACTACCATTTAACAATTATTAAATATATTAGTCCATCACAGATTCACAGTTTTCCCTGAAAAAGCTGGAATAATCAGAAAGAGAATGTTGTATTCTGTTTCTTCTGTAGGGCTTCTGTTTCAGGGGAGGCCATTTATGTCAGAGTGCAGGTTCAGACCTTCAGTCTGAGAAAAAAAGACAGAATAGTGGACATTTAAATTAATAAAGAAATCCAAATTTCATTCTCAGACAAAGAGAAAACACTACAATTTTAGATATCAGCGTACCCTTATAAATATATATACTAATATATGACACACAGAAAGCATGGACAAAAATAATCAATATATGCTAGTAAACCTAAATTCATTATTTTTGAGGTAGTCCAAGTAGAAAATGTTGAATAACAACATCCTCTCTCAGATGTCCTTTCCTTCCTTTAAAGCTACATTGCAAAATTAATCAAGTGTTTGAGAACTGTTATAATGAGAAGAACTGTAGTTTTTCACCAGAGCATGCAAGTTGGGTTTCAAGTTAACATGAGGCTGATACCCTCTGTCTCCTGCCAGAAATGGTGTCCTGACAAAGAGACCATCTCCTCTTAGAACACTGTCCTTTGTAAACACAGAAAAGCATGTAACGTTATAGGTAATTCTGGAACACTTACTTGATTTTAACCTCTGACATGTTACTCTCACATCTTGACTAGTTCTCAGTACTAAAAATACAATATAAAGCTCTAAATACATGGTCATCACCCTTTGGAACTAATTTTCATTTTTTTAAATATATGATAGCTCATTATTTTTATCAAATTCTTCACTATTTACATGGACCTTTACTGCAACCCATTTTACTTTGATTAGGTTTTATATAGTATGCTCAAACAGATAGAGAAGAGAGTGGAAAAAAGTCAGATCAGAATCATTATCTTTCAACATCTTATCTGGAATTCTGTAATGAATAAACTGCTATTGACAATCTGTTCTTGCTGCACTGCTCCTTTACAATATCTTGTCAGTCTCACAGTTCACTTACCATGATCTTCCATACGAGATCAAATTCCATTCTCATCTAACTGAAATAACATACATAGAGTTTCTGGGAAATTGTGTACTTCAAGGTGTCTGATATGTCATTACTGGAAACTAACTTTTTATTTTTTTTTTAACTAGAAAATCAGCTGTAGAGCTCTCTCATTCAAAACAATTTCAAAAGTTCCTGAATCCCAACATAAAAGCTTTACATAAAAATGCTGAACATTACCGGAGATGTAACACTGACAATGACAAAGAGTCTAAGCCACTGTCATTGCAAGCTGTCTTATAGAGGTGAAAGTCATTATTAAATACCTATTTCAAGAGAGACAAAGTGTTTATGGTTTTAAGGTATGCCAAAAATCTGCATAAATTTTGAAAAATTAAAAGTGTCTACTAAAATATTCAAAGGACAAAACTAATAATGCTGATGAACTGGAGAGTCAGAAACATGCTGTGCACCTGTTAAGGAATTTCTGGGTTTAGACAAGCATATCCATGTAAAAAGCCCTTTTTCACAAAGCTTCAGCTAGAAACTTCTGAAGGGGTGCTTGGAGGTGTGAGAAGCTGGCAGTTGGGCAGACTGGATTAGAAATGCAAATTCACAGCTTTTTTTCCCTATTCTCTTTCAGCCTTTCTGTGCATCTTAGACCTCTCCTTGGGCTGAGATTCTGATTGTTACTCAATTTAATTGTTTTAGACCAGAGGAGACTGTCAGGATTGCCTATGCTTTCCTCTGGTACAGCAGAGGACATCAGGCTCCTCCAGGTTATCCACGTACCTAGACAGGTACTTCGTAGTTCACACAACAATCTTGAATAAGTTTCTATGACAGTCAGCATGGCTTTAAAAGAATGCTCCACCATGGACTTGGGTTCAGCACAGCATCTGCTGTCTTCAAAATAAAGCCATGGTGGACCTATTTCACTTCTCACAGCCAGTTCCACTGTAAGCCAACCTTTTGATGCAGGTGAACTTCTGCAGTAAGGGCAGAATACATTTTACTACATTCCCAGTACACTTCATGGGATGAAAATTGTTTTAAGAGGTGTCATTCTCCTCCAGTTTTATTGTTGTCATTTTTAATTCATGATTGTAACTAGACCTTTTGCATTTGAAATCAAAGTTACTGAAAGATGTCATGTAAGTTCATGACAATTTAACAAATTTAAAGTTCTTCCATTAAATAAAAGAAAGAATCAACTGCACTTCTATTTGTCTTTTTCCATTCTTGTTTAAAATCTTTGTTATATATCCTTTTGTTTTAAATTAATAAAAAAAAAAGAAAGGGAGGAGAAAAATTAATTACATAAAGGTGAGTATCATCATCCTACATGAAAGGCATCTTATTCGTTGTAGTTTCCATTTTTATTGTTGGCTTGTTTGTTTCCTTAGGGTTTTACTATTTTACATCCAAATTTGTCTTATTTTGTCTCTAAATGATGTATTATACCCCATGACAGGACCCAAGGGAATGATATGAAGCAGAGTCGGGGGACATTGAGGTCAGACATTGATTCTTCCCCGAGGGAGTGGTTGGGCACTGGAGCAGGGTCCCCAGGGAAGTGGTCACAGCAGCAGCCTGACAGAGTTTGAGAGGCGTTTGGACAATGCTCTTGGGCACGTGGTGTGACTCCTGGGGATGTTCTTGTTCAGGGCCAGGAGTCAGACTTTAATGATCCTTGTGGGTCCCTTCCAAGTCAGGATACTCAGGATATGTTTCTATGATTCTACGCTATAGGGGAAAAAATAAAAAGTTGTATTTTTTGCTTAAGAGTCATGACCAACTTAAGTAGAAAGATGCATAGAAAATCTGAACATTTCTGAAAACTACCTCCTGCTAAGATGCCAAAATATATAATGCCACTGGCAACCTTTAAAAATTATAGTAGCCACTGAGAGTAACCATTCAACATTTGGATGGTATATACTTCTTTAAGTATATTATATGTATGATCTCTCAATTTCCGAGGTATGAAAATGTCAAATAGCTAAAATTAATAATTTTTAAATCTCATAAAACTCTTGCTCTCCCGTGTGAATGAATTGAAAACATACCTTTCACTTATAGATAGGGGAAAATAGGAGTCTCACTGTAAATCTAAAAATCATTTCTAGTCTTTTGTGTTCCAATCAATTTTGACATGGTTATTTGTATTTTCTGTAAAGCATTGGGTATTGTCTGTGGAAATCATCCTAATCAGTATTAATATTGATCTTCTATACATATGTCTGTATGCACGTATAAAGTTAGTCTTTGAAAGTAGATGTTTGAAACTCTGCAAAACCTGGTTTCTCACTCCGTAAAGCATTGCAGTTGTCAAACTGCATTTTTTCAGGCCTATTCTAGAGAAGCAAGCAAGTGAAATACACACTTCAATGTTCCTCTTTCTCTGTTACTTCAAATATTAAATATTTCCTATTTCTACTTATAAGAAATGGCAAAGTTTGGCATTTTAGTAGAGGGTTATTCATTCCAGTATACAATTCCCTTTTTAATAAACAAACCACTGCATAATTTAAAAGAGTCAGGAAAAGGTGACACTGTTATTAGTCAAACAATTTCAGAAAATACTATCCATAACCCCAGTGTGTAGATGCAAAAAGTGGAAAAATATGGTCATTTTCTGACAAAGATAATTTTCAGACTGAATCTTTCTTTTTCCCACTTAATCTAGAAATAACAGGGACAATTTAGACTAAGCTTTGATGTTCAGAAGAGTCAATATCTTAGCTGTTAAGACAGCTGATAGCTTAATGCCTTTAGCTCATTATCTTTAATTTAAGAAATACTCATCTTCTCACTGTAAAATGAGATTTTCTCCCCTGTTAAAAATAGTCCAAACTAGCCAGTCTGTTAATCTAAAGATAAAGCCTTAGGTGAATAAAACGTGTCACAGAAAGTTCTGTAATGTAATGGATATCAAAAATAACTTCAGGAAAACTTTCAGACAGAAAATGAGAACTTGGGAACTACTCTCTAGCATAAAAGTTATTACTTAAAATGTGTTACCTTTGTGTTCCTCCCTTCATAAACTTAAATTTGCTTCATACTGTGAAAAGAGTTATGGTAACTAATCAAAAAAGATTTAATACCACATCAGATAATTGCCAGCAAGTCAGGGATTGTAAGTACTACCACCTGCAAGATGCATGGAAAGATTGGAGTGGAGGAAGGTGAGATGTTTGATTGGTTCCACTTTATTACATTGTCTTTAAAAATACTAATCAGAAAAAATATGCTGTATTAAATTCTTAATTACATTTTTAAAGTATTATATTAAATCTATACTTGTTTATATTTGTTTATCCTGTATAACATATCAATTAAGCTTACTTCATGGAATTCTTTGTAGCTACTGAAGCCAGAACACTCATTTTTATTTTACATTGTTTTCAATATGTGGCATATCATCACAATTAAATAGTAAAAATTTTGTCCTTTTAACAAAAAATCTTCTAAAAAGTAAAAGTAGCTGAGAGTTGGGTTTTATGAGGTGCCCAGCTCATTTTGAGAGTGGAAGAGCTAATGCTGACAATGAAAAAGGTTCTTATCAAGATCAGAGTAGTCATCTGTTTGCTTCCATTTTCACTTGTGTGTGAAGTCTTCTCCGCACACTATAAGACCCAAAAGGCATTTCATGCAATGCTAGAAAAACAGAACAACTTAGAATGAATAAGGAGAGAAAATGTTTACCCACAAAGCAACTGTGGTTCTGAACACAAATAGACTTCTATTCATTTAACTATTTTACCTATTTTATACTTTACATTCTTAAGCTCACTCCTACCTTGAATTAGTGATTTTTGTATATTACATAGCTATTGACAGTTTTTTTCTATAATAATTGAATATAACAATTTTGGCAATTTTTATATAATTGAAAAAAACCTTATGAAGCTTTTATTTATTATTTTCCTTTTCATTCATTGCTCTTTAGCAGCAGTCCTTATTATTTGAATTATTTCAAATCTAATTTTTAAAGTCTGGACTGCTTGCGCAGTCTTCATAACTATTATATTTTTTAAAAGTTACTGAACAGCAATATAATTTCTCTAAGTGATGGTATAATTAAATTTTATTCTGTTCTTATGCACACAAATTTTTAAAAATTTTATAGTCCAGAGTCACATATAATTCCTGTTTTAAAATAACTAAATGCTCTAACCATATGGGACACTGCAGCAATTTAATCCAGCTCTGTAAAAAAACCAAGTCTAAGCCAACCCAGTCAAAAACCTCTGACAAAAGTAAAGAACAGTTGCTTAGAAAAGAGTATGAGTAATAAGGCTGAATCAGTTCCAAAATAATTAACAGTACTACTTTTAGGAGGGGGTCTGAGGGTTTTTCCCCAATTTTTTTTTTTTTAATGAGATAAAAAGTACATAGTTAGATGTCTAAATAAGCGTTCTGATTTCCAGGTTTTCTCTCTATGAAATGCTGAATAGAGAACAGCTCCTACTGGAATAAAATAGGATTGAGTGTCTCTCATATCTGGTGAGAAAGGAATAATTTCTGCAATTTCTTAATGCAGTAATGATTTTAACTTCCTTTTTCTACATAATGCCTGATTATAATAATTTTTTACATATTTATGATAGTGATTAAGGGATGCACTAAATATATGACCTCCATAACAGATACCTTATTGAAGAGGGTGGAAATGAGTCTATTCATAATTTCTGACAAAATATCCTAAAAGTAAAAGGAAAGGGGTTTTTTTAAACATTTTTAAGGATTTCGTTTTGTTCCTTTGCTTTTCTTCTTGAATCTCCAAGTTATGATGTTTTCATAAAGTGAAATATGGCTTATTTTAAAGGGCAATGAATCATGCTGGAACTGGCAAAAGCTCTCCCATCTTTTGGAAGGCTCAGACAGTTCTACATACAAAGCAAGGAGGGAAATTTTTAGGTTTTAGTATTTGAGGCAGGATAAAACTGCATTTTGATCATGACTACTGAAACTGAAAGAAATCAATATATCCTTTAAGTGCAGTTCAAGTGTACTTCTATGTTGTAGTGTCACTTCTGCAAAAGAAGTAACCATGTTAAATCGGATGATGAATGGGTTCTGAGTCCTTTTAAGGAGCTCTTACTTATGAGGGTTAGTCCTTTAAACAAGCTTTTATAACACTTCATATTTTTCCCATAACATACAAGTATCTCCAGCATTCTTTTTCTGTCTGTGGTATTTAGTATGGTCTGTTCATTTATCATTTGAAAACAAATGTACAGTAGTATCAGATTTTCAGTGTCTGCAATGACTGTGCACCAATCTGCATACAATCCAAACAATGTTGGTGTGTACCAATCCTGTACAAGAACATTTTTGCTGTTCTTTCTTTCAAATAATTCTGTATAGATGGACATTAAACTTTGATTCATATATGATTTTATTCATTATTTAGCTCCCACACTTGGCGGGTGTGTTGTGTATATGTGTGTGTGTGTGTGTGTGTGTGTGTGTGTGTGTGTATCAAAGTGATTTTTATTGTAGGAATGGATACAACACACACTCCTCATGTTCTGCTATAACAACTAGGTGAGAAATGACATGATTCTTTTACCACACGTTCCATGTAATAAACCTTAACTTCAAGCAAATGCAAGCTATAAAATTCTATTGATGGGCTTCCCAGATGTTGGCAGTTGTACTGTTTTAATAGATACCTTTCTTTTTTCAATACACTTTATTTTTACTCTTTGACATATATCTTAAACAGAAATGCCTGTCAAGTAACCAGCAGGGTGTATATGATAAACCCTGATGTATCCCTTTACTACACCTTTGATGCCATAAACTATACACAGAGATCAACTGAATATACAGCACTTACTATATATAACAGTGTAGCAGGGTACTGCTGATAGGTTTTTATAAATAAAGAACTTTAGATATATTCCAAGTGCAAAGGTTAAGATTTTAATGTACTGTAGGTTTGTATTGTGTAGCTGGCATGTGTCTGCAGCTTGGCTATTACTCTTCTTTAAAGATGTCAAATGATACCACAAGGTTACAATAAAATGCAAGAATATGAGAAACTGGATCTTCTGGGAAATGGGTTTTCATTTTGACTAATTATTTTTTGTTTTAATAGTAAGAAAAAAATGTATTAAAAGAAGCTGGAAACAGAACAATTTATACCATATAGCGACCTCACACACACAAATTTGGAAATCTTTTGAATAACTTTCTTTTTTTATTTTGTTTAAGCCACACACTAACTGCTAACAAAGGAAATGAAAACCTAATACATTGCTGTATTTCTTTCATAGTAAGACAGAAATCTTTGGCCATGTTTGATGAAGCAAAGCATTTAGAAAATGTCATAAATAGAGAATGTCAATGCTGTATATGTGCTCTTAGAAGTGGGAGCTGTAGCTTACAAATAAACTTTTTTTTTCATTTTCTTAACAAACCTCATATAGAGGTGAGTTTCCCACAAAAACTATACAGTCAAACCTAGTCCTAAACACAATCAACATCTTCATACATTATTTTAAATAGCTTCATAAATGTTCTGGTTGCTGGGATTGAAGAACCCTCACCAAGTTTGCTGATGACACTAAGCTGGGTCACGAGGACGTGTCAGAAGGATGAGCCATCTTACAGAAAGGTCTGGACAAGGTGCAAGAGTGAACAAACCAAGAACTCTGTGAACCTTAAGAAGTATTCCCAGAACTGGTAACAGGACTTTATAGGGAGACCTATGGTAACTGTGCTTGATTCACATCCAAGACTACTGTAAATCCACAAATCTAACATTCTAAAATGTCAGTGACTTGTAGTTCCTCCAAACTAATTGGAGCTACAACACTATTGTCATAGCTGTGTTACAGCTACACCACAAAACTCTCTTCTGGCCCACTCTCTGCCCTGCCTACTTTGAACATTTTTGTTATCCATGTTCCTTAAATAAGGTCTTTGGGTTATCTCTATTGTTTCTTTAATAAAATTAATTCTAAAATCTCCTGTTTCCATTTTGGGCTTCTCTTTGTCCTCTCTCAGTTATCTGCATTGAAACAACGGGTCTTCAGGTGTCACAAACTGAATTTGTATGAGGAAGATATGGAGAAAAACAACCATCATTGACTAGATGGCAAGTACCTACAAGTGGAAGGACTAAAAAAAAAAGTTAAGCTGATTTAAATATCACGAATAAACAAGACCAAAAAAACTTATATCCCTGAACAACAATCTGGGAAAATGCTCACGTGAGGACTGAACAAATGATCACAACTTTGCAGATCCAACCAAAATTCACCATATATGGCTTGTTACTAATATGATTTTACAACAAAAATCACAAATGAGGCCCTTGTGTTGGAGAGCAATGTAAACAATCTGATTTTTTTTAATTATTTAGCTTTTGTCTTTTTTACTAGCATTTGTTAGGGCAGTGACTGTGGTGCTACTGTAAGTAGTAACTTTCTTATAAGTTAAATCAAATGCTACAGTATGAGCTACAACTCTATCTTTCCTATTTTTTTCTGTTTTGTTTAGGAAAAAAAATTACATAAAAGTGTAAGACACATCACAGCAGATGTAGGGTTTTCCCTCTTATATTATCTGTATATATGTTGTACATATCCCTGTATACAAGGGAATTCCAGACAAAGCTTAGTGTCTGAGCAATAGCTTTTAAACTTTTGGGAGGGGAGGTGGGTTTAATATTACATTGCATAGCTTATAATAGTATTGAAAGTGTAATAACTTACAATTATGTGCATATTTTTTATACAGGAATGCATGTTTCACATTATATAATGAAAACATATTTACTATAGTAGTAAAATTATTTGTGTAAATTATTATTATTTATAGACCAAAATTACTTGTGTAAATTTGTATCATCTACTGGAAGAGTATTAGCTAACTGGAAATCACTTACTAAGTAGACTAACAAGAATCATCTGCATATTTCTCTACCTCATGGTTCTCACAAAGTACTCATTGCTGTGCTGAAGAATCCTAAAACTTGTATTTAGAAAAAAATGTGAGACTCATGCTGAACTTTATTTTAAAAGAGATCTTTGATAACTCAAAGTAATTTGCTTCCTCAAAATCCCCAAGGAAGTATTTTACAAAGCAAAAACTAAATCTAGATTTCTTAAGCCCAAGTGTCTTGACTTAGCCCCAAGATCTGTCATATTCAAATCATTAACTTTCCATTAATTATTTCTTTTGGGGTTGTTGCAGTATATTACTTTTAAATTGGACATTTAGGCTCTTACCAAGCATCCCAGAGGTGATGCTAATGCATCTGACATTTGCCCTTGTTACTATCACTTCGACACTGACTTTAGACTCCACTGTACCTTGCACCAGTGCCAACTCTGTGTGCTTGTACAACACTCCACACTTGTCTATGCTGATATATGTTATAGATTATCTTCAGCTCTACTAAACCATGTGTGCCTTACACTCAACATATTATAACCATTGTGGCAGTTTAATTTTTACAGCAGTTTAAATTTTAGCAGAAGTACACAGTTTCAAATATCTAAAAAAATTAAAAAGTGAAATAAGAAAAGAAACACCACCTTGCAAGTATTTTACAGGTTTTATATCTGACTTTTAAGTCAGTTATTCCATGCTGCATAGATGCTCATTCCTTCCTTGTAAATACTCGTTTCTACTCTGTGGCATTATATATTGAAATAAACATAGTTATAATACAGTAACAATCTATATAGTAGAATATAATAGAATATATATAGTAGCAATATATATAGTAAGGAACTAGAATTATGATTGAGTGAATCAAACACAATTTCAGGGCAGCAACCCACTTAAGGAAAATATTATATGTGATAGGCCAAAGAACTATAATCAAGTCATATGTAGGGTAAAAAAGGCAACTTTCTTGCCAGTTCTGAAACTGATTTGCATGATTTGAAGGCATGACAGTAGTCCTTTTACTCAGTTTGCTATGATTCAAAGTAGTAGTCTCGTTCTCCTCTTCCATCTCCACCCATCCCAGCAGCAGCTGTGGAAGATCTTGATACATCAGTCACAGACTTTGTTGTAATCTTTGAGGGATAACTATCAAACTGTAATCATGAATGAAATTGAAGATTATTTATTCCCATACATTACCACACTAAATGGCAAGGATTGGAAGCGACAAAAGGAGATTTTAACAGTATCTAGACAATTAATCAAGTTGATCACTTGCACAGTTCTAAACTTGCCCAAATTAAAAGCAAATACCAAATATATTTTCTGTTGTATTCTATAGATCTAATTAAGCACACAGCTCAGTCTGGAGTTTTTTATTGCTCCAAGTCCCTGAGCACTCTCTCATTCATGCAGAAATCCACCTAGAAGTTTTGCTTACTGACATAATAGCTGACACATGGCTTCTTCTATGGACTATGGCCAATGCAGGCTATCCCTGTGAAACTGCTTTCAATTTCTCTTCACCTTCCACTGGAGGCTGGAAATCTCATCCTGTAATTATTCCTATCAACATTTTCAAATGTGAGAGACCAAAAGATATCTAGGACATGCTTCACTGAACATATGGGTCATCTAACTTTACCATCGAGGATTTCAAAGTGGAATAGGTAAGAACTTTATGCACAGAGCACTTCAAGGAGAACTGAAATCAGTCTGTGGGTTTACAGAAAAAGAGAGGCCACTGGCAAGAACCACAGTGAAATTTCCAGCTCCTTTGATTTCAGTGGGATTTAGGATTGTAAAAAGCTTTGTATATCTGAGTCAAAATTCTCCTGAGCCCGTCTAATGGAGAATATAGAGATTTTCAATTATGTTGAATGTGATAAAGATTCCTTTGTCCTTTCAAAAAGTGTCACTGTATTTTCCCTGAAATACAGAGTACACAGCATGATGATTGGATTGGTTTTATCTCTTTCTCTGATGCAGTGGACTTTATCACACACAAGGTAATGGTTTTGGCACAAGAAGGAACCAAACTCTTTAAGCAGTACAAGTTGAATCAACAGGATGCATATTAATTACACAGTCAGAAGTTATTGCTTCATTTACAATTCATGATCATGAAAGTATTTTACAACACTTGTAATCTAAACTACAACTGCATCATCCTGCTCTGTATTCACCAAACATTTTTAAACAAACATATATACATAGAAAGCAGTATCTCTAGCTTCGTCAGCATTATGGCTTCATAGCCTAGGGCTTATTTACAACTCTTCCAACAACACTTTTATTCTCCTCTTTCAACACATCCATCTCTTCACAGCACCTTCTAGTTTTAAGTTGTGCTTACTAAACCTAGAGGTGGAAATTAAAATATGTAGAAAAGTCTTGGGATGACAATCTGGTACCTACAATTGCAACACACACTCATTTTCATGTGCTACCTATACTTACCTCTTATTTTCTGAACTGCTATTTCATATGTAGTTGTAAACAAAAAATAGAGAGTCAAAAAAAACCAACTTTCTCAGTGTCAGCTTCAAAGTCTGTCCCATTATGTTTTTAGAACCATAGTGACCTGACAGATAATAATCTCATATTTGAATTGTAAGAGTATTTTATTTATCATCCATTGTTGTTTTGCTTTTAACAGGTGAGAGCATGGAAACCTCTGCAACTCTGTGAAGCACATGACTATAGAGGCATACAGGTTTTGAGTGGGATAGCTGGCATGGTGCTATGTCTTGGATGATTCAGGGATGATTTAGTTATTGCTGAATTGTTCTTACACAGCATCAAGGCCTTCTCTCAGTCTCACACTGTCCCACCAAGCAGGCTGGGGGTGCACAAGGAGTTGGGAGGGAACAGAATCTGGACAGTTGACCACAACTGAGCCAAGGGATATCCCACACCATATGGTGTCACGCTCAACATGAAACACAGGGTGAAGGAGGAGGAAGAGGGGACTTTGGAGCTACTGTGTTTCTCCTCACAACTAACATTTACAGCCTGCTAATGGGAATTAGCTAATGAATTCCTGTTTTTCCTTTGATGATACCTGCAGCTTTTGCGTTATCTCAACCCATAAGCCAGTTAAAACCCTCTTCTACCCTTCTGATTTTCTCCCCCATGCCCCCGTGGGGAAGGGAGTGAGCAGCTGAGTGGGGCTGAGATGCCCTCTGGGATTAAAACACAAGAGAGTCCCTGGAAAGCCTTGTTTTTAACAAAAAGAAATAAAAATAAATTTTAATCTGATGGAAGAAAAAATAGATAGTCCCAAAAAGTATGACTTTAAAAGTCCAGAATACTTGCACATACCTAACTGGTTTTCACGCTTTTATTCTTCCAGCTTCATGAAAATTAGCTCTATGAAACTTGGTATTTGCTATGAACCATAGAATACAGTCTTTGAACTAAGTTTATTATTAAATTTCCAGAAATCCTATTTATTCAAATGATTTTACAAGCATAAATGCTTTCAAGTATTTGATTCTACCCTTACTATGCACATGGGCATTTGAGAACTCAGCTTTAAAAGCTTAATGTGGAAAGACATCGACACAGCCAACATTATTTTTCTCATCCCAAGAGAGATGTAATAGCATTTTTGCCTCTAAGTAAGTCTCATGAGCAACAATGCAATCAAAATATTTGATTTAAACAGCAAACACCATGTCTCTGATTAATAAGCACAGAATTGTACTGACAAGGTCAAAACAAAATAAAACCTACATAATTTCTTGAAAATATGGCTGGTACATACTACAGCCTGAAATTTCATGAGATGCCACATGAGAAGTTTCAGTTTCATTGCTCGAGTGGACCTGATCCAAGTCAGCAGGGGAGAAATTCATCTCACCTAACCACAGGCATCTTGCCTCTAGATGTGGAATATAACTGAGTTATCCTCCTTAGACTGCCATTCTGCTCACCATAAGGATACAGGCACCATAGCCTCTGATTCACCTATGTTGGAGGTCTTTTTCAGAATGAGATTAAATCCTCATTTTTTTCATGGTACATAAAGGGAATATAGACAGCTAGCAAAAATATATGTTTAAGCAGCAGACAACTTTTACTCACATAATTCCTAAATACCTGCACTGCATATAGCTTTAGCTTTGGTACTATTAAACTTCCTTTGAGTTAACCTTTAGACATGACCATAACAGATATGATTATATGACATAAGTACCATATGGCAAAGCAGTTCTCTAGAGAATGGGCATAAGGAAAATGGAAACATTTTAGGAGGCACAGCTATAACACATCCTAGTTGGCAAGAGACTCTGGGGCAGCAGGAGATGTGAATGTCAGGATTATGAACAGCAAGGGAGAAAACAGCTAAAAGGAAAGAGGTACAACCAAGAGATGACTATGTCTTTACAAGCCTCGCCCCACAGAAAGGGATAAGGCTTTCTTATTTCCTAGTTAATTTCTATTTGGATTGGTATCTAGCAAACGGAATAACAATTTGTCATTAATTTTATAAATAGGTAGAGTACAAATAAACAGTTTAGTTTAAGTCCAGAAATGTTCTCTCACTTTCTCTCATTAGAGTGACAAATTTACTGGCAAAAAGGTGACAAAATATATGTACACAATCTTGTTAGGGTGAAGACCTGTGTTAGGCATCCTTTTCTCCTGCACACTTAAATTTGCTTCCTTTCTAAGAAAGATTCACTTAACTCATTAGTATAAATGCACAGGATAGTGCCAGACATATTCTGTGTCACTGCAAAGCTGTTCCAGAGAGTCTAGAAATGCAACATTCAAGAGAGCCATTAAGCTCCCTCCTCTTCACAAAAGAGAGGGTGACCTTATGAATAGTAAATTGAAAATAATTTCTTCCTAATGTCAACTTAATGACTTAAATGTTTCATTTTAATGCAAGAAATGCAATTCAGTGTAATTCTATGACATGCTATGAAACAAAACCTAATCTTTTTTAAAGATGTAAGCATTTTCAGTGAGAACTGGGGACTTAAAGAGGGTTAAATATGAAAAATGAACTGACATCAGCAACTGCTTTTATTCATTTGAAACTAATGTTAAGCTTCACTTAATCATAATAGCAAAAGAGTTCATGTCATAGTAGGACACTTTTACTTTTTGTGAACATAATGAAGTGTTCTTATCTTTGAAGTACATCAAAGTTTTTTGATTGAGAATAGAAGTTTTTTTAGCACTTTCCTCTACTATGGTGACATAGAAATTTAAGGCAGAATATAACATTATCCTGTGTGGATGTTCAGGCTGAATTGACAGATTGATAATTGGTGAAGATGGAACAAACCTTCATGTTCAAAATCTTGCATCAATAAGCAAAAATGTTTGATGTATCATCTAGTTACATTATGAGCTAAAGAATGGTTTTAATTTAAGTGGCTCCCCTGAATGCTCAGTCCGTGTGCACTTAAGATACATGAGGGAATTTTCTCAGAACTGATGAATGTGAAAAATTCATAGTGAGGCAAAAGCAAAACCATAATAGCCTTTGCCCTCATTTGGATTGCTTTCTGCCACTTCGCCCAGTGACATCTGCAGTCATAAAATGAACTATTATTTCTCTCCCTACATCCAGTTCCTGAAAGCAGAGTTCCAGATCTCTACCAGTATAATTTTCATTAAATTGTCACCTTTTGGTCTGGCTGATCCTGATGATACCAACAGGTCTTCTGATCAATTTCTCCTGGGATCTTCACCCCAGTCCACAAGCCCAGAGACTTTCCCAGCCTAACCCAAGCCATCACTGTCACTTCTGGAGAAAGGGAGAGCAGCTGGGGGAAATCACCCTGCAATTATTCCTGTTGAGCCAACCCCAGCACTGAGAGATCCCTCCTCACACCTACCTGCTCCTTTGACCTCTTCTTGGGCTGCCCTGGCAGGGGAGGTACACTCTCCTTCCTCACTGCTGGGTGGGATCCTCGTGCTCCCTGTAGAAAGCCATTGCCCAGAGCCTGAGGATAACCTTAGGATACTGTCAGGGCCATTTTCCCCACCACAGTCCTGCAGTGCCAGTGCTGCCTTGTATGAGCAGTGGCCTGGCTGTGCCAGCACCCCAGCCATGCCTGCTGCCAAGACACCTCCTGAATGTGGCAGCTCTCCTCCACCCAAGGATTGTAACCCAGGAATGTAATTGCTCCATGGCCACACCAAAAGTGATGATCCCCAGTTGTACCATGTCACCACCAACCACCACAGCCCTGAGATCTGCAGCTGAGTGCAGCCCCATAAGATGCAGCCCTGACCTGCACAGACCCCATAGCCATGCCCGTGCCCTTGTTCCTGCCCCAGCAAAACAAGCCTTGCCTTAACCAGTGCACTTATAGGAGCACAGCAACATGGCTGATGGATTTAGGAGAGGGGAAGAAACCCTGCTGCCCACCACCTGCATAACTGCCCATTTCTCTGATCCCAGGAGACAAGGTTTCTTTCAGGTATGTCTCTGTGCCTTGACACATCCTAAGTCAGAGCTCTTGAGAAGTACCTCAACAACAGTCTAGCACTGAGGCTGATCTGTCTCTTTATCTCTCCTGCTGGACCCCATATATTGAGAAGAAGTATGAGGATCTTAGCCTGGGAGAAGATTACAGACATGTCAGTGAGGAAGTGGTACCCCCTGCCTCTCCCCACAGAGCTCTCTGAATGTCTTCAGAGGCTTGGCCAAATTAACCAAGCTGAAGCTCTGAAGACATTGCAATTTGCTTCAAATCTGGGAAGGGAATGAGCAAACACCTGCTTTCTGTTCTGAACATGGACACTGCAGGCATCCTGGTGTGCTACTTGCTCTCCTCAAAGCTCCATCCACCTTCCAGCACTTACTGATTTCACCACAGAGCAGACAGCCTTGCAAGGAAACACAATGACCCAGTGGCTGTGGACCTCTTCTCTAAGAAAGGTCATCCCTCTCGGGAAGCACTCACGGCACCACAGACTTCTTACCTTGTCCTGCCCCATGAGTCCTGCTGCTAGGGCCTCACAGACAGTTCACAGGCAGAAATTGGAAGGTGCTCATGAGGAGTAACATCCAAACCCAGCACCTGTGAGCTGTGAGAACACACTTTGCTGGCAGCAGAATTTGTTGGCAGGGTCTTGAAGGCAGCACCAGGATTAACTGTCTGTGCCAAGTCTGCCAGGGCTCCCCTACCCTGCCCACAGCCCCTGACCTCAGCTCAGGGCAGGATTGTTCTGACAGTTTTAATTAGCTGATATTGTCAGTAGACAAAACAAATATATAGGATGAGCAGAAATGCCTGGAATTTTAATGCTAATTTCCAGGATTTTATTTGATACATATTTTCTTCTAAGCTCCTTTTATGCCAGAAAATACTATTCACTGCTGTAATAGTATGCTGCAAACAATAATATTAAAACCTTTGTAAAAAAGCGTTACTTGCAATCTACTCAGTACTAGGTAATAGGTAATCAAAAAAAAATTATTAGCTCTCAATTTGCCATTACAGAAATACTGGCAATAAAGTAGAAACCACAGAGAATGTCACTCTTTTATTGAATTTCCCCTTTCAATAAAAATTTTAAGCTGTTTTTGCAAGATTGAATATCTTTATGTCCTCCATCTATAGAACTTCTAATTGTTTGCCATTGAGGCTGTCTTAAAGTGGTTAGTAGTGAAGTGCCTACTTCATCACTAATCTCAGCACACAAGCTGCTCTCAGCTTTATGAGATCCTTTTATTTCCTGCAATATTTGGGGTGGAAGAAGGAGAGAGAGGAACCTAGAGGGATGTTCAAAAGAGGTCTTTGGTAGTTGCCAAAGAAATGTGTAATGATCTAGAATATGCATTCTCAATCTTTTCATCCTGGGCCAGTTCAGAGCATCATTGCTTCCCTGCAGAGAAGGCTACAGGGAGAGATTGTAGAAATTGCCTGCAGTTACTTTAGGAGTCACAGTCTCTTGTACAAGACATAACTATCCTATTTTTCTGAACAAGAGGTGGGGTGAATCCTGTCCTTATCCATCCAGATGGATTCAGTTCTCAGTAGTGCCCTGTCTACAGGAAATTGCCTAATTATCATTCCTGAAGACAAAATAGTGTTGTGCAAGTCACAGCTCCAGAACAACTAAAATGGGGTTATAAAATTTTAAAAGGAGTCTAATACAGTTCAGACAAGTGCAAAGCTTGAAACTCACTTTGTGCTCTGCAGAAACATTGTACTAACTTAGGGAAGAGCAAGAATAAGTAAAACTGGCTTAGTGGTTTAAGCAGATTGTACCAAATTGTCATTAAATTTCAATTATTTCATCGAATTCCAAGGCAACTCTGCTGTGTATTGTCAAAGGTTAAGCACATGATTTCCTAACAGGGCTGAGCAACCCAGCAGGCAGATATGCTTCAGAGAACAGGACCATGAAGGAAGGTGAATGCTACCTAAGACACTTTTTTGTGAGATGAAGAAGCAGTATTTATAGAAAGGCCACGCTTCTGTCTTCTTGTTGCCTGACACAGTCGTTTTACCAGCCAGCCAGCCCTTTTAAGGTAACTGCTAGTATGTACTCAGTCTTACTTCTCAGGTTACCAGAAATCACATCAACTTCCTTTTAAATTAGTCCTTTTGTGAACTACTATGATATTATCACAGACTGAAAGTTTTTCTGTTGTGGCAAAGCTTCCTATAAAAATGATCTCATCTTTTAAACAACAAATTTAATGCAACAAGTTTCATTGCCTGTCCTAAAAGGAAAAAATACAGTAACAAGCTGTATGCCAGCACTCAGGTCAAGTGAGTCACTCACTCACAAGCTGAAGCACAGCATATTTAGGTTTCTTTAACATTCAAGAGCAGGGAAGTATTCCACTTTATTTTTTATGCCAAAACTTATAGTTAAGTGAGGCACCTCAAAGCTCTCCAAAACCAAATAATCCAGGGATTTGCACTCTCTGCATCTGTTTTGGTTAAAACACATGTATTGTTTTGCTGCCATGACAACAAACATATCCATCCTGATTTTGCTCTTGAGAGCATGGAGAATGAAAAAGCATTAAGTTACTATAGCTGTAGGATGACAAGTGTCACAGAGAGGGTGAAAAATTTATCCATTTTCTAGAATTATAGATTTATTCCCAAGAAGAATGTACATTTATTTCATAAATTGTTCACAAGCAGTTGCAGTTAGTGCCTTAAGAGTATATTAAATTCCAAGCAATGTGAGGGAAAAAATTAGAAATATCTTCTTAATAGTTTGTTTTGAAATTTTTACTCACCAGAGTGATTTGAGGGATTTTGATAGGAACAAATGGAAGACTGGCAAAGTTCCTCTTTACTTTTCATAGAAAAATTGAAATACAGGTGGAAAACATTAATAGAAATTTGAAGCAATAGTTTAATGTGTTCCTTTTGTAGATTAATATATCTGTGCTTCAGTGTTCATGTCAGCTACTAATTCTGTAAATGGAAGTCAAAGTATAGGAGGGAATAAAAAATGGAGGTGAGAAAGAAATTTGCTTTTATTTGAAAGAATTATTTTTTGTCTTTGTCTTAAAAGATGTGTATACTGAAAGTTTTTTTTAATATCTTTATTATTAATTGATATGTTTTCTTTCTGAAAATCTAACTTCTGATAGTTAAAGCACTGGATGTGTAAGCAGTATTGTGGGGAGGGTTTCCTCTGTGGTGTGGAATTTTATTTATCCAATCAACTTCTCAAATGCTACTTTTTGCAGGAGATGTAGATACCCCACAAGAGGATGTTGGTTCAGTTATAACCTAGGGAAAATGTACAGCCTACTGGATAATCACCTGAGGTTTTCAAAACACCTTGATGGCACATCAAGGATTCCTAAGAATTCCTAGGAAGTCTAAGCCAGCTGAGCCCTGTATTGGCCTAGATAGACACTACATAGCTTGAGAAACCCACTGGGAGCCAGACAATTAAATATAATGAGAACTGTGTGTTACTCATATATAGTAGGTTAGGATTTACACATGGAAGAAGTAAAATATTTCCCAAATGCAGCACAACTACCTACTAGCAAGACTGCCTGAAACTTCAGTCACTGAGAAGTGAGTTGCTGAGATGCTGCTCTTTGATAGGTAAACAGAGATTTAAGGAGATAATTCACAACTTGTTTTTCTGTTGTGTACTCTTGGTTGATCCTTTCTCACTGTTGTGTTTCTTGTATGCTTAGCAAAACAGAGATTCCTAGCTAAGATTTTATGTTTTGAAGTGTCACGAATGACGAATTACTTGACTTGTCCTTAAAAATATTTCCTCTCCAGTGCTTACTCATGAAGAATAAAATTGTGTATCCTCTGCAAAGAAAGTTGGGATTTCAGTAGAAAATTTGGCAGCTACTAACAGTCCACTGAAAGCCGGGAGCATCTGTAGTGGCAGATTCTATCGGTTTTCCCCTCTTGTGGCATTCATTCTCTGCTGGCAGGTACTCCAGATCTCCTTCTAGATTAGCCCAGTCCCCACCCAGCCACTCTCTCACCACCTCGCAGTGCTATAGTGGACAAAATCTGAAGGGTCAAAGTGACAACAAGACATATTGTGGGTCAAAATAAAGGCAATTTAACAGGAAAATCTAAAGCATCTTATCATGTGAAAAAAGTTAACTCCATCCCAAGCAGACAGTTAGCTTCAGTGTCTGTCTACCTTGAGCTTTAGTGGTAAAGTCAGGACTGGGTAGATTTCCCCAGACTATAGAAAATGGAAGAGTTTTCTTAGAAGCACAGAACAATATAGGTGGGAAGTGAGATTTCGAGGTCACCTGGCTCAAGGTGCTGTGCCAGCCAGGGTTTCTCTGTTTTGAGGTTTGTTCCGCAGTGTCTGTTCCTATTCAGGTCCTCTTTAGCCATGAATTAGTAAATGTAAAGGATAAAAAATGTCCATGTGGTTCCCAGAAGAAATGCTTGAGGCCAGTATTGTGTAGATACAAAACAATTGCTTTGTTTTGTTTTGTTTTCTTGGTTTGGTTTGGTTTGGTTTGGTTTTTTGTTTTGTTTTCCCAGCATAAAGGTAAAATTATATATGAGCAAGAAACCTCACAGACAAAACTAGAATTTTCTTTCCAGATTTCACACTTGTGCATACATGGAGCCATAAATAACTTCAGAATATGACTGCTTGTCATTAAGCCATGCTGAGAAAGATTTGTGATGAAAGGTCTTCTATCCAAAATATGATATATGACTGCTTTGCCAACCCCTGGACTGTTCAAAAGAATTTATTTTGAGGGAAATGACTGATCATCCCAAAATGAGTTCATTACATAGCATAAGTTTAATGTAGGGTGGAAGAAAGTAGAAAAATTTTACAGATTGCTTTAAAAAAATTGAAAAAATATGTGAAAAGAAAAAAAATATCAGAACAGCTCTAGTCTTTGGTCTTAGGGAGAGTTTACAGAAAGATAAAGAGGATTTGACCTTGTGTTTGTAATGCATCATGGATGAAAATCTTCTGTTCCATAGGTAAAATGCGTGACACCATTTTATTAGTAAAGTTAAACATTCTTAACATAGTGCAAAATTAATAATATTAATTATGTGGATCAGTATTTCAAATAGTGTCCGTTTGATTTTAATGTGTTCCTCCCCAAAATCCTGTTCCAAAATGCAACTACAGTAACTTCAAAAATATAAGAAATACCTTTAAACAAATTATGTTAAAGTTTTTCTGCTAAGAAGAAATTGATTTGAATGGTAAGTCACTTGTTACTATCTCTATATCACATTGAGAAAACAGTAAATGGCAAAAGCCCATTCTCAAATGGAGATGCAATTTGTCCAACAGTGTTGAAAAACAGGGCACAGACATTTTCAGGAGCTTCTGTAGAGCTTCTTCTGTCGTTTTCTGAGAAGATAAAAAATTATGAAAATTATTTGTAATATCACAGATAGAACAATTTGTGTGCCATTGTAAGGAATCACAACCCCAGAAACTGCGGGTTCTCTCAACATTTATGCAATCACACTACTAAAATAAAGAAATTAGTGTTGTATCTCAGAACTTCTTGATAAAGCTTCCGTAAAATTCCCTTCCCCTTTCTTCTTTAAAGGATTTGAATCCCTCTTCTCCTCATGACAGCTAATCCAAATTGTCCCAGTATTGGTCTGAGAATTAAATGAGGCAGAAGTACTTAGAGTTTTCATTTCTAATTCTGATGGCCTACTTTTCTTTCACAAATCCACTTTCTGTTTAGTGCCGCATGATTTTTATTTTCTCGTTGGTGTATAATTTCACAAGCCAAAATATACCATATGTCAGTTTGTTCCTTAATTGAAGGTGGTAGAGAAAACTCTAAATTGTACTTTTCTACGTCTTTAAATTCAACCTGAATTCTCCTAAGGTCATACTCCTTTGATCAGCTACAAATCATAAAAGAAAGTACTAATATGGCTACTGAATGAGTAACAACCATCTTTTTTTACCAACATGTATTTTGAACTCTCCAAAATGTTTCTTAGCCAATGAACCAATGGGTTACAACACTTCTGGAGTGACAAAAATACCTGCAAAATACCTACCAGAAGTAAAAGAAATATATAGAATGAAGTTGCATTTTAATTCATGTATGAATTAATGAAATCATAGATCATTACTAATGCTGCTTAATGTGGCACGTGCACATGATCATATCTGATCAAAATCATAGTTCCCTATGATTTCATTACTAACAAAATGACCATAAAATAATTTTCATTTCAGATTATATTGACAGGAATGCAGTTATATTTGGGGTATTTAGGTTTACCTGAACTTTTAAACAGCCATCTGTTACTGATAACTTTATGTCATAGTAGGAATTCAGAAATTTAAGCTGAAAAGTCCGGGACCATCTAATGCCTCATGTAGCTGGAACATTTAGATATGAGGATACAGTGTGCCATTTCTAGATCAACAGTGATGCTTAACATGTTTGTTGTTTCAACCATTCAGAAAGACTGCAGTGAAGGCCCTGGGTTAAAAATGTCAAACCGTCATGATTTGCAATTAATCGTGTGGGAGAATAGTTTATCCAAATACCCTTCCAACACCAGGGACTGTGCAGGTCTGTAGTCCTGGTGGAGTAATATGTTTTTATCTACCTACAAAGAGAATTTTTTGGATGTTTAATAATAATAATAGGAACCTAGAATGAAGTCAAAAATATCTACATTTCAGTAATGCTTCATGTCATATTAATTACTTAGGTTTCGTTTGCTAAACTTTGGGAGATTTGTTTCAGAATGTTAAAGTCTGCAAAATTTTGTCATTTCATATGTAGAGTCCAGGAGACATTTGCAATGGAGTCTGAATGTGCTTTGATGGGCTTCTATGGCAGCTTCAGTACTTTCAAACCTCCACATTTAATATTTTTTACACAAATCAAAGTTCAGACAAAGACTTGAGATAATACGATTTAGTTTCCAGAATTTTCCTGACTGTGTAAGGATTTAGTATTCTCCATGGCAAATAGAACAGTAGATCCCAGCAATTTTTTCCCCAGGTTTTTGATATTCTCATGTTTCTAGAAAACAAAAGATGCTTTCAATCTTGGCAAAATATGAATTTATCTTTAGAAAAAGTAGGCACATATTAACCTATGGGACAAGAGAAAGGCAGTGTCATTCCTCTCAAAGCCACCATACAACACTTATCTGTCCAGAAGGAATGAAATAAAATAATAAAAAGCACTTATTAACGTTGAAATAAGTTATTTTTGAGGTGACAGGGAAGCCTTGTTGCAGATGCAAGCCTGATGCTAATGAACCCATTTGTAAATGTGCAGTTCAAAGTAATGCAGAAATAAAACTAAATGTTACAGATCCATTACCTTTACAACAGACATGGGTGTAGAAAAGATGGAAAAGAGCTCAGCTGGAGATAATAAAATACTCAGCCCATGTGTGGTTGAAACTCCTTTGAGCTTTCAAAGGACTCAGCAATAAAGGCTCCCCACTGGGACCCCTTTGCAATACACACAAATGAAGAAGCAATACACACTTAGTACAGATCCAGTGTCTGTACTTGTGTTGACATAGAGTTGTCTATACTAAGCTTGCTTCATCACTTACTGGAGAAAGTTTAAATTCTGAATTCAACTGCAAAATTAAAATTATCTTGTCTATGACACAGTATTTCACATCTCTTTCACTCTTTTTACCCTTTTTGCATGTTCTTCCAGTTACTTTTGAAACCTACATAATTCTGTTGTGGCAGACATTAGATTAGTTATACATTAGTTTTGGCTGGATATATCTAAAATCCTGTGATGGAACTACTTCATTTGCGATATTTTTAAATAAAAAGCAATAATTCAGTTTCAACCCAGATGACACATTGAACATCTATCTCTGCTTTAGCATTTCACAGCTTTACCAAGCACTGTTCATGTGCAGTTACTATGCTTGTCCTCCTTAGATCCCCATGACACTGACAGTGCAAAGGAGGGAAGTGTAAGGAGTGCATATATATAGAAGGATGACTTATTTTCTATTTAAAGGATAAAGAGGCAAAGACAAGGAATTGGAAAAAAAAAAGTTATGGACTAGAAATAACAGAAGGAAGCAGAAGAAAAGAAGACAAAAAGTGACAAAGAGAAAAAAAGAAGAAAAAGTCTTTCTGTCTCCTCATCACACATGGGGCATAATAAGTTACAGATGAGAGGAGTGGAAATAATTGTTTTAAGAAAACATTTAAAATCACTTTGGAAAAATAAACCTTGCAAAAAAAATTAGCTATCTCTATTAGTATATCTCAGAATTATGACCCTGTGACAAGCTGAAGGTGGCTTGATCTGGTTATAAATGAAACAAAAGTCCAGTGGGACTTTTTTGTATTCAGAGAGGATATAATACATTTTGCTTTATATTAGTCTGCATTGCTATGCCGGCTGTGCCTTTCAAAATTAGATTTGCTGAAAGAAAACATGATAGCATTTCAAGAATGCAATTTAAAGTGAAAAGACAACAGAACAATAGCTAAATTTAGTTTTATATTGTTTACTTGAAATGTCTTTGAGTCTCTTAAGTGTCATCTTGTACATAGTATGGAAAACTTTTGTTATTATTTTCTGCATCATATGGTTACCTCTAATATTTTCTGTTGACTCTAGAGAGATGTAGGCAAACCCCTGCTGTGGCTCAATGTCACCAAGTCACAGATAGAGATCTAGCAGATGCCAAAGGCAGGCAAAAAATATCAAGCTGGTCAAAATAATGCAGGCTAGTGCCTCTTTCATCACAGAAGAGAATAACTGAGGCTGGAAGAGACCTCAGAATATTTTCAGTCCAACTCCTTGCCGAAAGCAGGGGTAGTTCTGGGGTCAGACCAGGCTGCTCAGAGCTTTGTCTATTTGAGCCTTTCTGCTCAACCCCAGTGGATCTTCAGCTTTCCTGACACCACTTCTACATGCCTGGGAAATATTTATAGATTCCTTCTGTACAGTCTGTTCCTGCTTCCAGCCCATGTGCTGCCTTTCTGCATCAAGGCTCTAGCTATCTCAGCCAAGCTAGTCTCCTGGTATGGGTTGAGAAGAGATGATTAAAATTAATTTCCTTATAGCGTTTGTAAAAATAGGCTTTTCATAGCAGAAAAAGGGAAAAAATACAAGAAAACACAAAACCAAAACAATGAATCAGCAAAAATAACCCAGGAGAATAAATGTCCTTACTGACTGAAATGATCTTGTTTCCTATTTAAAGCCAGTACAAACTACATTTTGGTCACAGAATTCCCTGCTTTCATGGGATTCAAATCCGATAAAACAACCTATTATTATACATGGTTTAATTTTAGATCTTCAGTGAGAGCCTTGGTCATCTCAGTAAAACATTACCCAAGTCCACATTGCTATAAATAAAATTAGGCCCATGTTGCCCCAAATTAATCCATCTGAAGCACAAATGAGGATGCTCTGTCAATAAAGAGCACAAAGTAGAACATATAACTAGGTCAAGCTATAAATATCACACTTTTTTTTCCCAAGCACAAAGACAGACCATCCTTGCAGTAGGACAATGCTATCCTTAAAGGCTTTCCATCTTTCCCAAACTCCTTAGCCTTTGAGAGATGATGTCTATCTGAATGTCACCAATCATTTTTGTGAAAAAGCCAAAATCTGTTTTCCCAAAATGCAGAGTCTGCACCTGTTACTCTCCTTCCTCACACACCTCAGGACCATCAACTATGTTTAATACCACTGCAACCAAGACTACTGGACAAAGTACTCCAGATGTGGCCTCATTAGGGGTGAATAGAGGGGCAGGATCACCTCAAGTTTATTAAAATTAATTATTTGAACTAATTTGTTAAAAGTAGTTTGCTGTATTTTTTAGCAAGTGTGAGTTATCCATTACACAGCTTCAAATGGGTTACTTATCAATCCTCACTGTTAAGAGAGCAATAAAATATTCTGCAGTTCAAAGAAAGAGTGACAAAGGGAAATCTTGAATTTTAGGCAGCTGATTGTGCCTATATGCCCTTCAGGCTGCTCTAAAATCATCAAACCAAACAAAAATTATATCTGAGGTATTAATTATAGATAATTTTGATGACCACTGCAGGCTTCTAGTCAGATCTAGTCAGATAGAAGGAATAAGATTCTCACAAGACCTTCTCTTGCCCAGACTGAACAATCCCAAAGGCTTTAAATCTCTCCTCATATGACAAAACAAAAATTCAGGACTACAAACTAAGGTATACTGTGCGTTTAATTGCCTCACTGCATATTGTGACATGGATGGTTGGACTTGTTGCCATTCTGGAGTTATAACAGCAGTTATAATTAATTCAACTTTGATCCTGGAAGCACCTGTTGAGAAGCTGAATCTTTTTTGTTAAGTAACTTGGTTCTATGTCTGTTATAGACTCACCTTTCACCAACCATATGAAATTAAACAAGAGAAAGTGCTGATTCTGCACCTATGATGGGGCAACCTTGGATGTTCAGAAGGACTGGGGAATGAGATGTTGGAAGACAGTGCCACAGAAAGGGACCTGGGGGTCCTGGTTGATGGCAAGTTGAACATGAGCCAGCAGTGCCCTGTCAGTTGGGAGGGCCAACCCTGTCCTGGGGGGCATCAGGCACAGCATCACAGCCGGGCAAGGGAGGGGATTGTCCTGCTCTGCTCTGAGCTGGGGTGGCCTCACCTCCATTCCTGGGGCAGGTTTGGGTGCCACAAAGATATTAAAGTACTGTAGAATGTCCAAAGGAGGACATTCTTCACATGAAGGTGTGAAGGGTCTTGAGAGGAAACCTAAGGAGGAGCGCCTGAGGGCACTTGGTCTGTTCATCCTGGAGAAGAGGAGACTGAAGGGAAAACATCACTGCAGTTACAGCTTCCTTGTGAGGGGAAGAGGAGGGGCAGACTCTGGTTGCTGTGTGGTGACCAGTGGCAGGGCCTGACAGAATGACCTGAATTTCTGCCAGGGGATGTTTAGGTTGGATATTAGGGAAAAGTTCTTCAGCCAGAGGGTGTTTGGGCATTGGAACAGACTCCCTAAGGAAGTGATCACAACACCAAGCCTGATAGAACTCAATAAGCATTTGGACAATGCTTTCAGGCACATGGTATGCTCTTGGGGATGGCCCTGTGCAGGGCTGAGAGCTGGACTCTGATGATCCTTGTGGCTTCCTTCCAACTCTGATATTCTGTGATTCCCTGCCTTATGGTAGAAATTAATTTTGTGTTACAGTCAATACAGAATATCCAATTTTTTTAGCTGTAATTTCTGAAGTTTAAGATATTGTAACGCTGCCTTTAATTTCAATTAATGAAAATTAGCACATAAATCATAATATATATTTATTTTGTCCTACATAAAAACTTATTACCTTTTCTGTCACATACACTTTTACTTACCTTCTGTTATTTGAAACTAATGTTATTTCACATTGTTTTACAAAATATTATTCTTGGCTATATCTGCAGAGGTGTTGACATGACCAAGGATAATTCCTTCTGCCTCTGGAAGACTCTGACCTGTTTGTACCTAAAATACTCAGGAAATGTATTAATGTCTGACACTTTGGGAGGGTCTGAGTGATAAGTAAATGTATCTATATTTGACCCAATAAGTTAATTTCAAAAAAAGAAAAAAACTAAGTTTTCTTGGTCGGTATTGTGTTTTCCTTATACTGTTTTGTTTCCAGTCTACTTGCACTTATGGTGAGATATTAATCTGACCACCCAGATGCAGACAGTTTCTGTATAAGAAGAATGATTGTCCAGAAAAATAGCTAGCAAAATTTCCTGAAACGTTTTGCTTGTTCCTGGAGACAGAGAGTAAAGTTTTTCAACAAAATGGGTAAAGATTACTACCAAGAAAAAAACTTAAAAGAGGAAAATAAACCCCTTTTAGTCTCTTTATTTTAGAGGAAAGAAAAAAGAAAAACTAAAAAGAAATATATGATTTGTTCATCGGGAAATAAGCTACGGCTATATAGAAAAAAATATACTTATTTGGCTTCTTTTTCTTCTATTTTTTTTACTTTTTTCTGTTTGCAGTATAATGTTCCAATCCAGGTCAGCATGCTCATAAGGATTCAATCTAGTTCTCTGTGCACCGGGGAATTTACTTGCATGTTCTTTGAACTGAGATTAATAGCCTAGCTAACCCTTTCTGATCCTGCCATTTTGAAATGCTTTTAGGAATATCCAGTTGAACACATTTCCCTATAGAGGCCTGCCCACTTTCTACTTCTTGATGACTTTCACTGTTATTTTTTTTATGACTGAAGGGGTGTGGATCCTACTCAGTTCAGATTTCATTGCAGTTGACCTCCATAATAGAAGGAGAAAGTGTGTGAGTCTTTAT
Source organism: Nicator chloris (assembly GCA_013400495.1). Taxonomy (NCBI): domain Eukaryota; kingdom Metazoa; phylum Chordata; class Aves; order Passeriformes; family Pycnonotidae; genus Nicator; species Nicator chloris. The sequence goes on along the minus strand of WAAE01012357.1, from coordinate 6,657 downwards.
TTCCAGATAAGACTGAATTATAAAAGACTGAAAAGACCTGGGTGAATGAACCATTAATGGGAAAAAAAATTCTAAAGTCTAAAGAAATAAAAATGTATTTATAGGAATATAATATGTATTTAAACTATCTTGTGTTGACGTTAGGTTTCTTGCACAGTACAACTCCTCTAGAAGGAAACATTCCCTTGTAGAACTCACCACTTTAACAGAAGGCTGCTGCAATGCCACTCCAAGCTCCTGAGTGCTGAGTGAGCCTTAGTTGTACATGCACAGTAGGTGGGTAGGATGAGAGAAGCCAGTTAATTCATGAAATGTAGTAATTCCCTGCTTGATGTAAGAAGTCTTCACACCAACATTGGAACTGAGGGCTTTTGCTTCTAGATGAACAAATATGTAATTATGATGTCTTGTGGGGCTACTTGGAAGAAATATCTTTTAAATGGGGGGATAAATTCATGTGTTCTCTCTGGCACATGAGCATATAAAGAGAATCCTCAGAAAATCTTAGCTTGCATTTAACTCCATGTCAGTAAAAGACAAAGGCAGTTTTATAGTTGATCTCAGTAGGAAGAGAGAGAAGGAAATGTCAAATGCAGTTTTGAAGCACAACTCCCTCCTTTTCTATGGGTGGATCAAAATAAGAAGAGAAATTTGCACAATTCTGAGCATAGACACGTTATACAAGAATTCCATTTCATCCTGCTGCAAACCTGTTGTGAGGCGTCATTTCCTCAAGCAGCAGATGTTTCCCAAAGTAACAAGTCTGGCACATCTCTAAGGGTGCTCCACAGGCTCCAAATGTCAACTACTGTGCATGCCATCTTACAGTCTACTATTGAATATTTTGAACTAAATACAAAGCTTGGACTTTTGGGTGCATAATGCTGGAAGAATAAGCTACATTTTGATAGCACATCTGCAATGTGCAGATGTCGTTAAGGAGAGATAAAGCAGCATCCTAGGGGAACAGTGAGGAACAGCACAGAACAGCCATGGAAATGACAGTGCCTTACTCAGTATAGTTCCACATAATATAATTCATGCAGGGACAAATTCCAAGGCTTAGCATTTTGAGACGAAAATAAAATAAAATTAGGTAGGATTCTTATGTTTGCTGCCAGATACAAAAAGGGGAGATGAGATTTCTTTCACTGCCAGTGTGGGTCACTGAAGTGAGCAGTACAATTCACTACTGAGGCAAATGAGCGACAGTTATGATATTTATAATGAGGTCATGTTATTTAGCATTTCACCTTTTGCCATAGGCACATTTTTTCCATGTTATAGGAACAGATAAGTCTTTTTTAAAAGTGTTACCCCTTACAGGTTTGGTTTTTTTTTTCCTCAGGTCCAGAAAATATCAAGGTTCTGATGCACTACCATAATCTGTTATAGTTTTCAGTCTGTACTTCAAAATATGTACTTCATAATAATGTCTGCCAATCTGAGGGCTGTTTCTTCAGCTGAAAGAAACTGGTATGGCTTTTTCATTACAACAGAGAAATGGGAAAATACACAAAAGAAAGATCTCTTCACATTCACTCTTGAACAGGTAGCAAATATATAGTTTATCAAGTAATTGCAGATTTGCTCCCCAAACTGTTAACAAACTCCTGGATCTGGGAAAGCAATGAAGTCAAGAATGGTCACGATTATGGAGAAAGGCTCACGCGAGCTAATGCAAGGAAGAGGCATTCAGGGCAATCAAATCAGTCATAATGGTGCAAAATACCACCTTGAAGCAGTTAGCATGCAATGGGGATAGCAGTTGCCTTTGTTGTTTGCACACAGTATCTTTGGAGCAGCTTTTCCTTTTCTGCTGGGATGAAAATGTCTTTTGCCCAGAAGGTTTCACAGATGGAAATCAAACAATACCATATTTCAATGCTCAGAAAAGGCTATCTTCAGGAAATGACTTGGGAATAAGAGGGTTAGAGATTCACAGAGAACCCTGAGAAACTCTGCTGAAATCTCAAGATACTCACCAAACTGATGAAGAAGCCCATGTCCAAGGGTGAAGAACAGGACAGACATAACTAAATAGAACAAAGAAAGTATGACCTTTCAAGAAAAATATCCAAATCCCAATAGAGTCAGAGTATTGTTATAGAGATGGGGAGACAAACTGAATGCAGAATGGAATTATGTTAGTCAGAGTATACACAGGACACTTGATAATTGCCAGAAAAATATGACCATCCCTTCCCCAATCCATCCAGCTTCAACCTTCCCAAAGAAACATACCTGATTCCTGTGTCAATTTTATTAGATAAGTTCAGAGATCACTGACTGCAAAGCCATGGGTAAAAAAAGTAATCTCTTGTTTTCCAAATATCTGGAAATTCATGTAATAGAGGGAAGGTGTGGCTGTGACACAAGGCCTGCAACATAACTTATTTATTATGTGTTTCAAGGATACAATGTGTCTGGCTACCACATCCTGAGATACTGGGGGGGAGCATAGGTCAGTCATTCAGCAGGATAGTGTTTGAGACTAATTCCTGCCAAAGACAATTCCTCTAGCTAATGTCCAGATCACTATTGCCAGTGGAATAACATATTGCTGCAGTTGAACAGGAATGTTTTGTTTCATAACTTGAGAAGTTATGTGCAAAAAGTCCATCTGGTATACTTCAGGGAGAGAAAGAAATCTTTGAAACACAATGTGACCATAGGCCACAAGAGGCTTTTGAGAGCTGTGCTACTTGTCCCCAAATGGCTTCAACATATGCTTTGCAACTCCATTGCTGGCAATTCATTGTGTCAGAAAAATGAGTCTAGAGTTCACAACACTGACTTTTTACTCAGAGTTGCCTTAGAGCATGGAAACACAACATCTGAATGAGCTGGATAGACAGAGAGCAGAGAAAGACATTGGAAGTGTAAACCAGAGCCATTATATGTGGCTGCAGGCCTCCATGTGGACTTTCAAAACTGTGCTGCTGCATCATCAGTCAGCAAACAAATCAAATTCCACAGTATGTTTATTAGTCACATTTCTATTCTGTTTGGAAAAAGTTGATAGTTATGTTTTAAAGGAATGGGAGGCTTTTCTATCACTTCTGAATGATAACACATGACAATAGAACACTTCAGCACACCAAGAAAAATGTTAAAAATGCTATCCTGTCTTTTCACACGGTTTGCTACTGCCAAGTCAATGATAGCTTTTCTGACTGTGATGAGAAATTTCAATGTGGGACAAGAATATGGGACACTTAAGGCAGCAGTAAAGGCATTGTCTTTGTGACAAAAACATAAAATGGAATGAAGCAATTTATGCTGTTTCAGGTAGGGTGGTTACTGGGTGGCTTGTTTTCCTTTACTTTCTCTTCATGGATATTTATTCCTACTTACTTTTTAAACTAGCTTTTTTGAACAGGTAAACAGGATAGGGATTATATTGAAATAATGATGTTCATTCTATCCTTTTCTCCCTCCTCTACAAATTTAACTTACAAAGCCTGCACTTGCAAGTTAATTTTATGCTGGAGCAAAGAATTCTTGAAACATTAACTCAAGAACAGAATTCTTTGTTTCTGGCTGAGACATGATGATTCAGGACATTTTTGTGTGCTGTACCTGTTGAATGTTGCCCTTGCAAGTAAATACAACCCTAAGCTTAGAACATCTGTCCCCTCAGGAGGTTAATATCAACACTAGGGAATATTAAATCCCAAAGATGCATGTCTACTGCATGACTGAGGAAAGAATACAAAAATTTGCTCAGTAGATTGCTCTCTGTTCTGGCAGTGAATCACGCATCTACCTAATGAGAACATTGTGAACATCTATCAAATGGACAAACGCATGTAATCCAACTGAAAGTCACTCCTGAACTCTCAGTATAAATGATTTATATTCAGTATTCCTTACAGCTGAGGAACGAGCTGGTATTGCATGCAAGTTTCTTCAAAATCCTTTCAGCAGGATGAAATTATGTCAAGACTTACCACAGGGCACTTCATTCAAAACAAAACATGAATATGCTCTGTAATCTGCTTCATCACCAGCATTTTTGGAGGACACTGCATCTGTGGTGAACAGAGAACAGGGCTCTCTGTTACAGGTAAAGGAGCTGGATTGATGAGCCCAGCAGGTAACCCCAAGGCTGAGCCATTCTTGGCCTTGAGCTGCAGCAGGTTCTGGAATCTCCTTCCTGTGAGGTATTCAAAGATAAGCTGTACAGACAAAATGCCATCTGCCCTAGTACAATTGTCCCAATTTCCATCAGAAGCTGGAGCAGAACAACTCCTAGAGGTCCTCTTCCCTCCCCATTTCTGTAATTCATTTGCAATACAGATTTCTGTTCCTCTCTGTGTGGTGGGGAAGAGAGAGGGCACCAGAACATCTGTATATACTAAAGGGCAATGCTATCCCAGAAGAAAAATCTTCTGGCTCACTTCAAATACATATAGGCTGAAAGTTCAAACAATGTTTTTAATCATGAAAATTGTGGGATTCTGGTATAGTTTTTCAGTGGAAGTAAATGAAGGCAAAACAATAACTAGTGTTAAGATAGGGCTTAAGAGATTTGTGAAGCTTATCTCATATGGCATATTTCATGGAAAAGACTGCATCTGGTGATCTGTCATACTGATAGTATATGTACTACTGGTTAATTCATTTCTGTGTGTTCGAGTGTATGTGGGTTGTGGCAATTAGTTACAGGAGAGTGTTTAGAAATTTGTAATTGCTTACTGATCTTTGGTAAGACTCCAGGATATTGATTCATCTGTTCAATTCCTGATATTGATCCTGAATACATAGTTTTGTATTTGTTGGTTAATTATGTGACATTAATAATTCATAAACATTTTTGGTACTTATTTGATCAAGATTGTGTGAGTTGAGCAGTGCAACAGTGGTCACCTATCAATTTTTTTACATAAAATTGCCAAAATTATATCTCCAAGGTCTGATTTCAATCAAAGAACTCTTATTGCTTCTGACAGAATTTAGATCAGATTCAAAATCATGACAAGTGAAGGAAAATTTATTAACAGTGAACACATGTAAAGGGAAGCAAATCTTATTTAAAAGAAAAACTACATAAAGTGAAAGCCCTGGGATTCAGCATCAAAATAATATAATGATGCAGCTCTTACATTCGTGCTGGCTCATGTTTGTTCACAACATAAAGTATAGCTACCTATTAGGTGTTTTCTCAATATCACCTGCATTTTGCCTTCAGATTTTCATAAAAAGTCTTGGAAACTGATGAATGAAAGCAAAGGCGTAATAAAAAATTTTGAAAACATTATATCATGGATTTTCATTTTCTTTTTCAAATATGTATTATACAGATATCTATTTTTTGACTTTGTTTTGCTTTTTTGAAGAAATCAAACCTCTGATATACAACAGTCAAATTAGAAAGCAATTGCAATTTTAGATAATGATTTTACAACACAGTGATTTTTTTCTGGCACAACTAACAGTTCTAAAGTTTCCACATGCTTTGTACACTTCAGCTGAGGGGAAAGGAGTGGCTCATTGTCAGTTTTCTGGTTTTCACATGTTTACTGAACTATGAATTTGCCTGGCTTTGCTGTAGTCAGTCACTCACTTTCCAGAATTTGTCCAATACAACTTCTTAGGAATTTTGTCTTGCTTTTATGTGGTGGTGGAAGAGTATTCAGCCACATTCACTGCACTCTGCCAAAAGTCTGAGAAGAAACAATGGTGCTTTTCATACTCAGAGACTATGCCTATACTAGCAGGGATAGAGACACTTCTGAATTCCTGGCTCTGAGCTGGAATATCCCCCAATTACCTCCTGTTTCCATATGGGGCACAACCTGGGCATGCACCAACCTTCCCTCTTCATGTCTGGTTTTACACTGAAAAGAAATGTGGCTTCTGCAACCCAAGGGAAAGGAAACAAGTCATCGTCTGTGGGATCGGGTTCCCAGACTACTGAGGGAAGGATGCCGGCAAAAGGACGGTACTCACGGCTTTTCTTCTCTTTAGAAATCTGAGTGCCTAAACCCACATATTCCCTGTGAATTCAATACTAAATGCCAGTTCTTTCATAGCTAAGGCTAAAAGGAACACTTTGTAGCAAAACACACAAATGCTTTTACCTGTGAGGTATTAATTACTGCTCTAAGGACACGGTCATGTGGTTTAAAGAAACCGAGTCATTGAAATGTGGCAAGTGACTGCTTCTCAACTGAGCCATTGTATCAGACAACATGTGTGCATTTAGCTTTTCTTCTCAACTGTGAACTGAGACACATTCATCAAAGTTACAAAATCCAATGAGATATAGCACTTACAGCCAGTGGGAAAATACGTGTGCACTGCAAATCACCCCACACCTTTTACAATGAAATGTCAAGATTTAGGAACTTTACAAGAACTGGACCAGCCATAGGTCTTCTCCAGGGTGGCCTTCTCCAGTTCTCTCTCCCTTTTGTCTAAAAGAGACCTGGAAAGCAACTATTTCAAATGTAAGCCCTTAAAAACCATATTCCAATCCTTTCATTTGCTCTTGGATGACTGCCATAATTACACAGTTCCTATTCAGCAAGCATGGATACCCCATATTTATTAACAGAGTTCTTAGCTGTATGGTGACATACAGCTCTCTCAGAATGTTTCAACCCACTACTAAAATCTAATATTGCCTTTGAACAAAACATTAGAGCAAAC
>WAAE01012353.1:146359-329108 GCA_013400495.1 Nicator chloris | reverse complement strand
TGAAAGGAACTTCTGCAGGTGTGTTAAGAGCTATTGGGTGTAGTAGCTACTGTAGCTCTTCATGGAATAATGGAATAATTCTTGCTTGCAGCTTCAAATAGCAAACAAGTAGACTGAAAGGAACCGATTTTGAGAAGAGAAGCTCATCAGATTTTCTGTAGTGACATTGGTATTCATTTTCTGGTTTTATTTTGATTATTTTCCAGAAATAAAAGGTCTGAGATCTAATGTTGAGGTAGTGCATTTTGGGGTTTTTTTTTTTAAACAACAGCAACTGTAGAATTAATTCCTGTAAGCTTAGAAATAAGCTTAGTAAATGATAGTGCACTTCACTTTATAATAGCCAGGATAAAGGTAGTTATCTTAAGTGTTTCTCACTCCTCCTGAATACCTCCTGCTTAGCAATTCCACTGCAGGACATTTGCATAAATGAAGGAAGAAAACTGCTTATGAACCTACAATTTGATTGTTTTGTATAAGCTGTTGTTTCCTCTTCCTTTCTCCTGCTCAGAAGTGCAGTTCAGTTTCTGCCTCAGCCTTAGGACATTTTCCAGGGTACAAGGCCACATTAAAAGTGCAGTTGAAGGTTTTCTGGTTTAGTTGCTTCACCTGCTACTTGGACCATGCTTGTGTTGATGAGACACATATCCCAGGCTTTCCTAGGTAATGTGCTGGTAATGCTGAGCTACCACACAGGTGGAATGGGGAGCTGTACAGGTCATGGCTGTGTAGTTCAAGGCCAGAGGAAGCTGCAAGCCCTTCATAGGCAGGCTGGGTGTTAGGGACAGAGGGCAGCTTCTGTTGTAGTAGGTTGGTATGTTCAGTGTGTGTGATTTATGTGCAGTTGGAATGCTGTCGTCTGACCCTGGCTGCCTTGAGACTGAAGGGCCAGGGAGAGATGCTGGTAGGAGTTGGAGCTCTGGAGGCAACAAGGGTAGCACTTCCAGCGTGGGACTCCAGACAGATCTGTTCATGTTACTGTACTTTGCCCCTGAGTCTGATCAGAGAAGAACTTGGAACAGGTGCTTATTGTTGGCTTAGAGGAGTCACCTGTACTCAGGTTTATTCCTCAGAAATCATCGCAGAAGGCGGTTGATACTGCAAAGTACAGGGGTGCCTGGGATGTCACAGTGCCAAAGTGGTGATAAGGCAGCAGAGAATGATCAGTTTGTGTGTTAAAAGCTTCAGTGCCTTCATTGTTTAAACTTTAATCAGCCCTCCCTGGTGGAACAGCAAGCATGTGTTTAGAGTAATGCTTAATTTGTAATAAATCTGGAATTAGGGCAATGTTTTAATGGTATTCAGCTTGCAATGAAGGGATAGCTGAAACTACAAGGATCATTAAGCATGGTCCATTAATGTTGGGGTGTGTGGTTTTGGGCAATATTAAACTCCATATAACTGCATGCTCATTCTTCTGTCCTCACCAAAGACTCTGTCAACTGACAAATAATGGAAACAGTGCTTTGAGTAGGGAAAGTTTGGATTATTTAGAATTCATTGTGATTAGTTGCACTGAATGGATCTGTGCTGTTCACAGGTGCACTGACTCCCATGCAATGTTTCTGCTTTTCCAAGTAAAATCTCTCACCTGGAACTATTCAGCCAATACACTTCAAGCGTGTTTGGCATCAGGAGGTTTCCTTGGCCAGTTGGTGCATTACTGTGAGCTTAGAACTGTTACAAGCTCTTCATGGTGTCAGAAAACTCTGGTATAAAGTTTTTTGGTGAACACATTTCACATGAGTAGTGAGTGAATGGTTACAAAGAGCACAGAATTGCAGGAGCTTTAGAAGGTGAGGCTTATTAAAGCAGTGGTACCTTTTGGGGATCATCTTAAAGCACTAATGCCACATGTTGTGAAATTCTGAAAACCTAAGGTACTTCCTGTGTACAGAAGTCACTACAGAACGTTTGGGAGGGTGTGGAGTGTCATACATATTGGTAGTATTATTTTTACTGTGAGGTTGGTGTTTTGGTTTCTTTCTTTTTCCTCCCTATCTTCTGCCTCCCTTCAAGGTCACTCTCAAAATTTTTGTGGTCAGAAATAGGAAGTCTGAAGTACAGAAGTGAGTCGAAGTTGCACAGCTTCAAAGCTCCCTGGTGCCTCATGCTGAGCATAGCTACAACTTCCTTGTCTTCTGAAAACTTCTACCCCTTTTGTTTGTTGTTTAAAAGAAGGATAAGACCTTATCCTTCTTGTAAATATTTCTCTCTCAGTGTTAAAATATTGTGCCCTGGTCCTGAAAACTCAGTGACTGGGAGTACTTAAAAGTCTCTATCCATTGAAGATTTCTTAAAATACTTGAGTTGTGGGCTTTAATGTGGTCTCTCAATTCTGTGTGCATACAAGGAAGGAAGTAGCACTTATACTAATTTGGAGGAGGACTTAGGCCACACCTTATGAACATCTGAAACCAGCTTTTTATCTTCAGGGAAAGTTACACTCCAAGTTATATAAATGCTGTGAAGTCCAAAGAAACACAGTTGGTTGGGAGGTGTAAGCTATGGTGATAAGTGTGTCAGTGTCTCTCCCTCAAAATAATGTATTTAGATTTTAGTTTTACGTTCTAATTATCTATCAGGGTTTATTGGGATTGGCATTTTTGTGCTGGTATTTTATTTATATAAAAATCTACAGAAGTGTGGGTTTGATTAGATTTAATTTACGCTTGCTCTTACTCAGTCAAACCTTTGTTTCCAGTAGAAGTCATGTTGCCTGACTGGATCACAAATAGGGAAAAATTAAAGAAAAATCACATGACAGAAAATTTGTGATGGCATTTGCTGACTCTTGAAGGTTGAATTGCAATCTGAATTCTATAATGAGATGTAGTTAAGTGNAAAATTAAAGAAAAATCACATGACAGAAAATTTGTGATGGCATTTGCTGACTCTTGAAGGTTGAATTGCAATCTGAATTCTATAATGAGATGTAGTTAAGTGTAAAAAAAAAAGTTAAAATTTCTGCAGCTTGTGTGTTACAGAGGAAAAAACCTGAAGTGTAAGGAGCAGAGTAGCAAAATAAATGTGAGGATTGAGCAATAGTAAATTGAGTCATGTGATTACAGTGTGCATCTGGAGATCTCTTTAGTTCTGTAGTTACAAAAGGTTACACAGATTTCATATGTCCACTTCTTTTTGGATTATACAGCTGCTGTTGTGTGACCATAGCATGTTGAACTTTGAAAGAGATTAAATCCACAGGAATAGGAGTTGCAAAGCAGTGACTCCAATCTGATGTGCCAGATGGAAGCTCACAAGAGGCAAGGAGACTGAAAACCTGCACAGGGCAGCAGCAGCATTGTTACATCTGAATCAAAACCAGAGTTGCTCTTTCGTGTGTAACTGTCCCTCCAAAGGGTCAAGTGTGGCCTCAGTGGCAGCTTTTTTTGTTTGTGAAATTGATTTTCTTGCTTACGTTTAATTGGATTTGTCACAAGGATGCTTTAGGTGTAATTGTCCTCTAATTCCACCTAAAAATGTGACCTAAAAACTAATACTAAAACCCAGTGGAAATACTATTGTGGTGTTCTTAGTATATAAGTTAAAAGAAAATATTTTGATTCATTCTACTTGATGGAGTGTAGCATTTATTTTCTTAAGTTACTTTTTAAAGAATGCTTTTTGAATTAAGTATAATAAAATGACAACACTATTAAGCCTTTAAAATGGAACTCCAGAAATAAGCATTTGAAGGGAAGATAGTCTATAATGGGTAAAGTTTAGAGGATGGTAACTGAAGAATGTGAGGGTGGGTGTTTGGAATGAAAATTTCTCATTAAAAATGGGGAAATAAAGAAATGGATCTGGACTTTAAATGAAGGTACACTTTGTGTAGAGGTGGTACAAATCCACAATCAATATTTCCAACATGGCAAAATTCTTCATGAGAAGTTATTTACTACCGCATACTAAGATACATAAAGCAGCCATGTGTCTGTTGGTGAACCACAAGGGATTGTTTTATATAAGAGTAGGAATGTATTAACATTGACATACTATGGGGAGTCTGCAGTAGGAGAGGTGAAATCAGTCTTGAATCAAGTGGGGGAGGAAGTGTTTGTTCCTTGCACAAATATGCTTTAAAACTGCCATGTTCCCATGCTTCGTGTTCCCAACATCTCCAAAAAATAATTCAGCTGTAGAAAGCAATTACAAAACCATTTAGGATATAGAATTCTGCAATTGGGAACTTCAGAGAGGGGGAAACTTGGAAAGGGAAGACTTGAGTAAGGTGCAGTGTTGATTTCTGTCAGTGAGAGGTCTGAGTTCTCTAACAGGCTGCAATTTAATTTTTAAAGTCACTATTCTTTTTGACAGTGTGTGTGGTGGATTTGGGGCCATTTTGTTTACTTGGTAGTCTTTTTGTGATTAGAAGCTGTAAGGCACAGGAAATAGCTTTATAGTTCCTTCCTCCCACAAACTGTAATTCATTTGTGGCCATCAGGATGTTTTTCTTGGCTTATCTCTTTCTGTGCAGTTTGCCTTGCACATCTGCCACATAAATTATGAAACTGAACTTGAAAAGCTGAAAATGTATTTCAAATCCTACTGTACATAATGGAGATGGTGTCATTGGTCAGAAGGAGTATGACTGCTCCTTGCGTAGAAGGTCTGGAATAGTACCTGGCATTCATGGACTAAACTGACTGGTGTCATATTTGTCATGGTTCTGAGGAGTGGCTGAGAAATAAAGAACTTCAAACGGTCAAGTATCGCTAATGTTGTGCTGTTACCTCTGTGTAACCTGAGGTATTTCACTGGGCTTTTTGGCAGATGGGTCCCCATCTGTTTCTTTGTTGAATGTGGACTGCTGGCTTCCTATTTGGTATCCATATGTTTTATCTGTAAGGCTCTAAATCTAAGCTGCGTGTTTTATAACAAAAGTGACATTACTGACAGGAGCAAAATGAAAATGCATTAAGTTTGTTACATGTTTTTTAGTTAGTTTGTCTTCACCCAGCAAGGGGAGAGAGGGCGGCTGAGATTGAATACACGAGTTCACTGAAGGGAAGAGCAGCACCGTCTTTATTTGGAAGGCGATTAATGTCTTCTCTGAATAATTGTTAGTAGCATTAGGTGCATAGATTCCTCAATATCCATTGTATTGTTTGGGATAACAGGTGGATAAATTATGTCCTCTGTCTGTGAACCAGTCTGCACATTGAACTCTCTAAGATAATGAGCAACAAAGTGTCATAGGGTAGTGAAATCTTATCCAGAAATGCGTTTTTAAATCTGGTCCTGAGATGCATTTTTCTGTTTGACTTTGTATTAAATCCTCACAGTTTCTTGGAATACAAGTTTGGACCAGTGATCATGTGAAATCCCTCAGAGCCTGAAGGAGGGGATGCTCACAGAAACAAGTGGAGTTGACAGATGCTGCCCCTGGTTATGGGGTGCTGCTTTCCATGTCCTGGCCTCTGGTGGTTTGGGAGGCGGCGCTGTGCAGATCGGGATCAGTTCTTTTTTAGCTCACTAGTTCAAACGCTCTGTGGAAAGTATTTCATGCCCAGATGGATAAGTATTAAATTATTTTTTTAATTGGCAGAAGTGTTTCTGGAAACTAATTAACAGTTTAATAGATGCCAAGATTCCTACACCTAGGAGTGGGGGAGATGTATCCTGTACTCAGGCAAGTTGTGTAGCTTTTGTATTTACTGTGTGTTCTCAGTAGTTGAAACTAACTTCTGCACACAATTTAAAAAAGGATCATTTAACATTAAAGCAACTTATTTGCATTCTCAGAAAGCTTTCCATCTATTTTCACCCTTCCTTTACAGGAACCTTTTAATCTAGATACTAAAAATAGTTGAGATGCATGACTCATAGGAGTTGAATGGTGAGATGAGGTGGTGTTCACTCCTCTCTGAGGGCTTCATCTGAAATGCGTGTCTGTGGGCAGGGGTCTTCTAGATAACTGTATTGTGAAAATATTGCCAGGACCTGCCTTGTCTCTTGTCCAGATGTTGAATGTTCACTTGGCTCATCATACAGTGCATTCAATCCTTCACTCTTTTAAAAAACAAATACAGCTACAATCTCAGATGTCTAGAAGCAACTCTGCATTATATTAGTGTCATTTTGCCTTAAGTTGTCAGCCTCTCTACTGGTTTTGGGGAAATTGGAGCACAAATTGCTGCTGTTGCATTTGGATAATACTCCTAAAACGTGCACAGTGGATCATGTGAGCAGTCACTCGTGGCCCCTGTCTTGTCTTAGTGGGTGACTTCAGCTTCTCAGCCGAGAGGGAGCTGTTGGGAAAATCAGCTGCTGGAAGACAGAGGTGATGCTCGAACTGCAGGGGCAGGGAGCTGGCTCAGTCTCCAGGTGTGTTACTGCTGCCTTCATTCAGAGCTTTACCTGGAGCTTCCACCGTGCTGGTAATGCACCATCCCCTAGAGAAAGCACTGCAGTTGTCACCTGGGTGCCTTTCCTTAGAAATGGTGGGATGTTTAGGTGCAGATAGGACAGGTGAATAAATGAACCATGCACCTGTGTTCTTCGTATTCAGTTCAAGCAAACTTTCCTTATCCTGTAACTTAATTGTTTTCTTAACTATTTTATGCATTTATGAACCTTTCTGGTTTGATAATGCAGTCCATTCAGTTTTAGATCCAAGAAGCACCAACCCAAATCTGTGGAATTGTTTCCTTACTGGGATTTGTCCATATGGAATGTAAAGACTGTTACTGTAATGGTCTCCTTTGCTATGTCACCAGTTGAGGTGATGAGGTTTGATTCAGAGTCCGTAACATCTGTTCTGTCAAGACCAAATTTAAAGTGTGCTTTGCCTTTATTCACTGTGAAATTCACAGGAAACTCGGACAAGACTTTCTAAAAATAAGGAAACTGCCAACAAAATCACCAAAAGAATGAGATTAAGCTATTAGTATGTGAGACTGCCTATTGAAAGGGTAATGTTAAACACGTATTCAAAAGATAAAATCATGTTGTGTCTCTTTTGGCACATTAAATAACAAAAGGTTAAAATATTTGCTTCTTGTAAGACTTTGGCACCACATTTCATAGTGCTGTACAGTAACAGAGCTTCTCTTGTCCTCTGTTTATCCAGACCCTGCCTGCTCTAATTGACTAATTTCTTTCTTTAAAAAAAAATGAAATTTTTTTAGTGTTGCTGTTTGTTTGAATAGCATTAATGTTCATGCTGGATTATGGTACATACACGTGAGTAAAGCTTGAATTTTTTATTCTTCTGTGCTTAGTCCTTAAGCAGATATTTGCAGAGTGATGTCTCACTGGAAACTGTTAATGGTGGTAAAACGTACAAAGTTTCTCATCTCAGCTTTTACTATTTTAGTGTTCCCAGTTGTAAAATTAGAAAAAGGAAAACAGAAGGTGCATAATCCAGCAGTGTCCTTGGAGTAATAGTTAAAGGCATAATATTATGCACATAGGAGTCCCATGTATACATGATACTGTAATTGGTTTGAAATATACATTGAAAAAAATTTAACAGTGTAGCCAGATTTCTTATTCCTGTGGCCCAGTCCCTCAGCACAGTGGGCAGCTTCCCAGAGGCTTGAGAAGTGTTTCTAATTAGGCTCACCCTGTCCAATCCAATACCTTTATCAACACTATAAAGAAAACTGTTGTAATGTCCCCTCTCTGTGGCTTCTGGTTATTTTAGTTGTCATAAGATTAGACCTGGCATTTCACAAATCTTCTGTGGATCTGATGCCCAGAGTTGTGCTGGTGTCCTCGGTGACACCACCCACATCAATAGCAGCTCTAATCCTGACCGTGCTTTTAATGGAGTGCTCTGACTCTTGCCCTAGGGCATATTCAAGGCTTTTATATTTGTGCAGAAACGTTGGCAAGGATCTGTTAGACTTTCTGATTCCTTAATATGTTTTCAAGTAAGTTCCATTCTGAATGGATGGATAGATATTTATTATTCTTTCATTACCATTAGTGTATAAATACCTCCTTTTCTCATGGTGCTTATTTTTTTGAGTGCAGGTTAGCTGTGCACATGCTGTTGAAAGGTTTCTGCATGTTTAAGAAACTACTGGTATTTGAGCATTCATACAAAATGCTGAGTTTATGTGATGCTTGAAGATCTGAAAATTTAATGTATAACACTATTCCTTTCCTGATTAATGATTATCTTAGGAATAGTTGTTCCAAAGAACATTGCTCCCAAAAGCTGGCCATGAACTGCAGGCTTCCTTTATGAGTTGTGATTTTGTGGACTTGAATGTATTGTCAGGGTGATGAGGGAGCAGAACACCACTGACCATGGAAAAAATGTGGAAGATAGAGGAGATGCTGGGGGGGAGCTTGAAGTGGAAATATCTGTGTGATGTTCTTCAGGGAAGACCATGGCACTGAAGTACTTATTCCTTCTAGTGCTTTATGCTGCATCCAGAGTTCTCACCAAAGTGTTAAATGACATAAAGAAAAATTGTTTCATCTTTTCTTTAGCAGGTTTGCTGGCAGTGTGTTTAAATCATTGCTATGAAATGTTGGTTGAGGGTTAATTTTAGAGGATACATTAGCGGAGAAAATAGTCTTCCATCTGTATTGCTGGCCATATGCAGAGCCTCGTGTCCCCACATCCATTTCCAGAGTTTCTGATTCAAGGTGTGTGGTGTAGAGAGAATTAAGGGTGGGATTTTTTTTCAGTGTGGAACCAGCAATGATTGATGTGGATAATTAGTTCAGGCACAACAAAACTAATTGTAATGTTACCAGTTGGAAGCTATTACTAGAAGCAGTATAGTTATAGTTTTGTATAAGTGATTGTAATCTCCTAACAGATAATTGACTTTACTTAGAGTGTATGAATCTGTAGAGAACACCTTGTGTCCCAAGCAATGAAAAATCTTCACTCTGAAACAAACACGTCAGTTCAGGATGTAGTGTTTATTTAATTTTTTTATTGGCATCTTGGGTGGAAGTACAATGATTTTACTTTGCCAACATAAAAGTAGTTTTAAAAATAATTTTGTCGTCTGGAAGAGAAAAAAACCATGTTTGACAGTAATTATTTTGTGGCTGTTTTATGGGGGGGGGGAACCCAATGGTGATGAAGCACTAATATGTTACTGAGAGCAGAATATACCTCATGCCCATCAGTATTGTCCTTCTGAGCATTACATCTGGATTCATGTGTGGTGTAAAATCAGAAGCCTGGGCAGAGTAGGCAGATATATCTGTTGGAGTCTGTTGAAATAAATCACAAATAGAAGTTACCTGCAGATACATTTACCACTTACTAGTGGTCATGTGTATTTATGTCCACATTGTGGGTTATGTTCAGTATCTGCTGATAGGGAGGAAGAAGACAAGGCTGCTCTTAAAGTCTGCCTGTTTTGTGTGTCATCTATGAAGTGTTCCTGCAGTCTCTGAGGTTTTATTTTCGTGCAGGCCATGCACAAGCTGCCTTGCATTTTCCTGTTTCAAAGAAAAGTGCTGAGGACAATCTCAGACCCATAGGATTTTATCCTCTTCATGCTTGAAAGTGCAAGTGCTTTCTGACTTGCAGCTGTAAAGGTTGAAGTGGCAGACACTTGATGAATGCTTTGGCTGTACCTTCACAGATCCCTGATCTGAGTTTTATATAAGGAGGTACAGAATTTCTTGTCCCCTCTTGCTGCCTGCTTGTTCTCCATAATACCAGCTAAACGTCATTCTTATCTCAAATTACACAATTGAGATATGTTCAATACTGCTCTTCCCTCTCACATCTCTCTCGTCTCCCCGTCTTGCTTATTTTTTGGGTTTTCTAGCACTCTGGACCCGGATGATTCCCTTGTCTCAAATGTACAAATCTCAAAATGTAACTTAGAACAAAATTTGAAGCTATTTAAATTGATTGTTTTCTTTGAAAAATGTGGACAAAAATGCGGACAAAAGTAGGATTTCAGGGTATGTGGTACAACAATTAATTTTCAATATGTCATGTGATAGTTAATAAAATGCATGTAAAACTTTTAAGGGGAAATGTTTTTTTTTTTCTGCTGCAGTTGGAAATGGTCAGGTATTTACAGGTATTTATTACCCACTGACTTTATTAGCAATGTCCATTTATTCACTTAAGAGGAATTTAGTCTCAGACTTGAGCTACCTGTTCAGTGTTCCTGTAAATTGCAGATGAAAACATTTAAAGTTGCAAGAAAATTAAAGCATTTTGCTGACTGTCACGGTGTTGCTTGTTCCATAGAGATGTGACAGTGCCCTCTCATGGCTTTCGAAAACAATTTTTTTAAAAAGAAAATTATGCTGAAATCACTTGAGAGGGGTACAATAAAGAGTAAAAAATCTGTTGTCATTAATCTGTTTGAATAGACTTAAGTGTAAGACACAGAAGAATGTAACAGTTTGTGATGTTGATGTCAACCCCTTTTTTACTGTACCCTTATTTTGGATGTAACTTTCAAAATACACTTTCCTGCTTAATATCTTTGTCCGTGTCAAAAGTTTCTGTAAAGGTTCTTGTCATGAGATTCCAGTGGTGCAGGGTCTCTGTGAAGGATTTGGGGTGAATCCAGATGCAGTCTGGCAGATAAGGGGGGGGTTGTAAGCCCTGCCTGAGAAGTTCCTTTCTGTCAGCCCCGAGCGTTGCACGGCCGGTTGTGTGCAGAGCAGCCTGTCCATGCGATCCAGCACGATTCGCTGGAAGCTGCCCAGGATAAACTAATCAGAGAGCCCCCCCTGGTGTCGGAAAGTGTCCTCGGATATTAAATTTATATCAATCACAGGAAGTCTTGGCAATCAAGCTAGTCACTTTTTCCCTTCACATCTGGACATAAATTATTTTTTTGCTGCAAAGGTCACAGGAATCATGGGTAGGGCAGGGAATGAGGGCCATAGAAAACATGGGAAAGGAAGAATAAAACTGTATTTCCACCTTTTTAGAAATGGTTATTTTTAAGTGACCTGGAATGATGCCAAACTATACAACAGAGAGGGGTTTTTTTTTCTCCTTGAAGTTTACATTTGTTGCTGAATTAAACATGGCTCTAAGATGTTTCGGTTTGGAATAGTTCATTCCATTAGATCTCAGTTTGGCATTTATAAAAGAGCTTTCTCCTAGTTGCTGAGAACAATAACTTTTCTGAAGGAGGGGTTTAGAAGTCGAGCATGTTTCTGTACTTAGAGAGGCTTAACTGCACCTTTTTTTCTCTTGGCATTACTTAATTTCCCTTGTTTTCCTTCCGTTTCCCCCTTCTAGCCCCGCTGCTGCTTTAGCCACGTGCCCTGAGCTCTTGCATAGCCAATGCTGCCATTTATTTTTGTGCACTAAGTTTGCATCTCTTCAAGCATTTTCCATTCTTAAATTCTTTGCTCTTAAGAAATTAAGGAAATACTTCATTTTATGCTTCCCCCTCCCAAGTCTCCATCAAGTCTCTCAAACAAATGCTGAAGGAGGGGTTATAAAAACAAGCAGAACCTTTCCATTCAGTTCCCTGCCTTTCCTTGCTTTGGACAAGGGAACCAGTGTGTTGGAAGCTGCAAATCCTGGAGCTTTGGGGTTGTGTTTTTTCCACGCATGTGGGAAGTAAAGATGGGATTGGTTTACATTTGTATGTACAGTAAAGAAAATACCAGAAGCAGAAGCTTAAGGTGCATTCAGCATAAATTAATTTGTAAAACCTTAATTGCTGTTGTTTCAAACTACTGCTGTATTCTTACATGCTTGTTGTAATATAGATAGGTTCTGTGAGCTTGCTGATTATTTATTCAGTCATGTAGCTTATGCTCTCTTTAGACACAAAGTTGAATAAAATCATACATCAAGATCTGACAGCAGGAATTCTCATGCTGAGAATCCAAGATTAAGTCCAGAAATTTTATTCTGCTTTAACAATTACCTTCTGTGTCCCCTTTCAGACTTAAGGGGATTTCATTCTTGTTTCTGCTGTTTATAACTCCCAGTTCCATGATCTTTGCTATCCTTATGCCAAATAAAATTGAGCAGGAATTGCTTGAATGCTGCTTTGTGCAAACTCCTACATGGACAGAGGAATAACTGTTGAGATGACTATTGAGCATCTTGATTTTTTTTTTCCCTCTTTTTAGGTCATTCAGGTTCAGAAGAGGTTCTTAAGCAGCAGATGCTTTCTCCACATTGCATTATAAACCATTACATCTTTCCTACAGTTTAATTAATTTGTTGTTGGGGGTTGGTTTGTGTTGAAATACTCACAGGGGTTTTCTTAGCTTCTGAATCAGTTATGATGTACTTTTAAGTAAACTTCTGATATGCTAGGTGTAAATGTGTTGTATCAGTACACTCCAGGTGTGAAGGGAAAGCAGAGACCACCAGGTCTTCTTTCAGTGCTGATTTTGTTGCTGGTGTGATGAGTCCTGGTGCTCCAGAAGCAGAGAGCAGTTTTCAAACCTTCTCACTGTGAGTGAGGTTTTAGGGCTGCTTGCTCACCTTAAAAGATAAGGGAAATGATTGTGTTATCAAACACATCTGGATGCTTTTAGGGGCACAGAGGAGGTTGCTGGGATCATATGTTACCTGTTTTAAAGATGATTAAAAATGAAATCACATACTTACTATTTTAATAATAACATCACAGAAAAAAATTTTTCCAAGTAGGGTTTTTCTGTGACTTCTCAAAGAGACAGCCCAAGCTCCTTGCAGTATTTACATTGCTGCAATTGTAACTGAGTGCTCTGCAGCTTCTCTTTTGCCCTTTTCCCTTAATTAAATTCAAGCTAGGAAACAGACTTTCTAGTGAATCTCGTCTCCCTTACTTTAGTCTTCCATGTGATTTTTTGTTAGTTTTTCACTAACACTCTTTGGTACTGATGTTCTTGATTTTCTCTTGTAACATCATTCCAAAAAAATTGCCACTGATTGAGTTATAAAGCCTCTTGCAAATAACTCTGTACCATTACAAACCTGTAAGCAAACCATACCTAGCTGCAGAAGCCATCAGCTTTGACTCTGGTGGTTTGGTTTGCATTTTAATTTGACCCAAAGCCATTTTTACTGGACTGAATCCAGCTGTAATGTAATCCCCAGTTTCTCATCTGTATTCTTGAAGACTAATAGAATAGTAAAACCTTCTTAAAGATAACTTAAATGTGGTATATAGTGTCCTCAGGGTAACTTGTGCACTAAAGCTGTTTTCTTTCCCACTCTGTAGAGGTATCTCATTAAGTGAGATCTGCACTAGTGTCATTATTAAGTTTTCATGTGTTTCTCAGTTTTGATGCTAATCTTCATGTGTGTGATTTTTTTTTTCCTTTGCAGCACCAATGTGGTTATGAATTATTCAGAAATAGAGTCTAAGGTTCGAGAAGCAACCAATGATGATCCGTGGGGACCTTCAGGGCAACTCATGGGAGAGATTGCCAAGTAAGTGATAATTTGACTCAGTGATGAAGAAAAGAAAGGTACATTTTATATAAGAATGTGAAATTTGATGCTAAATCAACTCTGTGGTATTCAGACCGATAATGCCGAAAAGTTGCTGTAAATAAAGTCTTACGTTTTTTTAATACATAATCAGAGAATGTATTGAAAACTGTCAAACAAAAAATGAAGTCCAGGTAGTTTTTAAATTTTTGATTTTTCACTTATGTATCCTCAGAATTCTTTCAATATAACTGACTGTTTTGGAGTATTTATTTTCAAAATGCTTTCTTGTAACTTTTCCAAAAACAGCAGACCATGCTGAATTCTTCCTTGAGCGTCTTTGTGTGTTAAAATCAAAGTTGCATGTTTGAGCACTTGCAGTGACTATCAGGGTATTCATATTCTGCATTATTTTCATTTCCGAACTAGAGAAGGTTCTTTTACTGCCTCAGATTTTTAGAATTACTCTTTTCCTTTGTAGTCCTGGGATGTAAATGACTGATCTAGGAGTTAAAACAGGGGCAGCTTTTTCTGTGTAATGTCATCCGATCTGCCTGGCTTAGATCACTCCTGCCATCTACTGCCAGCCCCGAGTCTGAACAAGCTTTTGTGGCAAACTCGGGAAAACGACATTTCTGTGCTGCTTTTGTTCCGTTCTTTAGGGCTACGTTTATGTACGAGCAGTTTCCAGAGCTCATGAACATGCTGTGGACTCGGATGCTGAAAGACAACAAAAAGAACTGGAGGAGAGTTTATAAGGTGTGTAAGGATCAAGGCTTGGTACTCCTGCTGTGTCCTGGTGGAGTTCTTGTTTAGATAATCCTACAGCACTTTCTCCTGTAGCAACCTAGAATTTCTTCCCTAACTGTTTTATAATTCTGTTGGTGAAGTCAAAGATGTTTTTCAAGTGCTGTATATGAAAAAAACCACTGAATTTCTGGTTTTAGAAGCACGTTAAGATGTTACTTAATGAACACAACAGAGCAATTTCATTTTGCTGCTATTCAGGTATTAGAGTAGCACTCACAGTTTGAATCTACCCAAAGGAGTTGCTACAGAGCTCCATGAGAAGATGTTAAGTTACTGTGCTATCAGAAAAACATTTTTTGAAGGAATTCAGAAATATCTGAAACAAAATGCAAACTAATCTTAATTTTCTGCCAATTTGTAATGCATTAAAATTGTAGGTTACCTTTGAGTGGGCCAAATTTCCTTGCGGGTCTTACATGACAGTTTTATGTCCTAATTGTGTTTTGGAAAGGATTAAAGTCATTTGCATTTTTCTTGTCTTTGGTACAGAAACTTTTTGCTTGAGATTGTGTTGTGCTGCACTTAAAGTGGTGTTCAGTGTTCATTGAATTATGCAAATATAACCTCCTTTTTTAGAATTGATGTATTAGACTAGGTTATATTTTGTTTTTCTTGATGGCAGGATTGTAGCAAGACAATTAATTCTAAAGCATGGTTTGTGCTTTTCACAGGTGCTTGATGTTTTGTAGTCATAGTAATTGTTTTCCCTGAAGTACAATAGAAATTAATATTTAATGCTATCACACACAGCTACTTAATGTTATAAAGACTTCTTGGAATTGCTTATCAGGTTTAGATTGGTTGGAATAAAATGGTAGTTTCAGCTGATAAAGGCATTACTTCAGAGAAAGTGCGTTATTTCTTTCTCGATTCAAATCCTCAACAGAATGAACTAAAATTAAAGTATTATTTAAACTTCATTTGTTTTGTCACTTGTCTAAAATAGTCCTGAAATGCAGTTTTGTATATCCATTGAATCCTGCAGAAGGCTTCTTAAATTCCTGTACAAGTTACCTTTCAGTGAAAGCCATTGGAAAATTGTGAACAAAAGAGGCAAAAGAAAATGCTTCATTTCACAGGTTAACTTTTTCTCCTTAATTGCTACTGCTTTATGTTAAAACAAGCAGTAGCTGATAAAGGTAACTACTTGTGATCTAGTAGTAACTAGCTAAAATTTTAAAAATACAGTTTTGATAGTCAAAAGAGAGAAAGATTCATGTGAGGAAAAAGTTCTTTCCATGGGACCCATATAATACGCATTTATTTAAAAAGGGAAATTTATTTACTAATTTGGGGAGGGGGGCAGGTTTGGGTTTTTTACAAAAAAAAAGGTAGAGTTTTTGTTCATGCAATCATAAGGTGCTTTGTATTTTTATAGTCTTTGCTGCTCCTAGCTTACCTCATAAGGAATGGATCAGAGCGTGTTGTTACAAGTGCCAGAGAACACATTTATGATTTGCGATCCCTGGAAAATTACCACTTTGTAGGTGAGCAATAGAAAAATCTTATAAGCAAATTAAAACAGTAGTTGGAGTTGTCAGTCACCTGAACCAGCTTAGAAGCTTCCCCAGTCTAATTAAAATGTGACTGTTGCCAGTTGTGTGAAGAGTGCAGAATCCAAGACGTGGGGCCCTAGAGTATTAATTAGTGAAGACAAGAACTTGCAGAAAAGACTGGCTAATAACAACAGAACCAACACAACATGAGTGTTGGGGTTTATATTAAAATATGCACTAGAGACTGGTCCCCTGTGGTGTCCATAAAGGAATAGCTTTAATCATATGGGAAGAAAAGGTTAGAGCTCCAAAACACACACATCTGTTTGAAGCTGGGGTTTTTTCCTCCCACCAAATAATATTTACAGTGCAAAGGCAGCAAGGCCAGTGTGTGTTTTGAATGTGAAAAAGGCTGGAAAGGAGCACATTTAGCTTATAGTACTTCCCCACTGAAAGCAATTTTCCAAAAAATGAGTTGTGTCGTGAGACTGTGTTCTTGTAAATGAAACTTGCAAGAACTGTGCTAAAAAGACTGAGGAGAAAGGGTGACGTTCTGAAGGGTTAAAATTTTTCAAGTGGAGAATACAAGTTCTGTCTCAGTCTTTGGTAATCTCTCCTATGTTTAAGTACACCATTCAGTGCAAACTCATTTATCTAAATTTTGTGTTAATTGGTCCCTTTTAAAGAAATGCAGTGGACCTCATGCAGTAGTCACGAAATCTTTGACTGCTGTGTTTATGATTCAAATTTATCAATTTGGTGTTCAGTATTGCTGCCTCTTACTTACTATTTTCCTTTTTTTCTTCCCATCTTCCATCCATCATCTCTGTCCTGCATTACCTGCACAGATGAGAATGGCAAAGACCAGGGGATAAACATCCGCCAGAAGGTGAAAGAAATGGTTGAGTTTGCTCAAGATGACGATCGGCTTCGGGAAGAGAGGAAGAAAGCAAAGAAGAACAAAGACAAATACATTGGGGTGTCCTCAGACAGTGTTGGAGGGTTCAGATACAGTGAGTACTGGGCTGCCTTGGGCAAGGATTGGCAATGCACTTTTACTTTCCCAAATAATACTGTTTGGAGCCTTGAAATACATCTGTGGGTTTTGTGCGTGTTTCCTGGTGTCTGTCAGATCTGACTTTAAATACAAGCACCAAGTATGTTTGTCCTTGCTCCCAGTCCCTGCCATAGTGTGTAGCAGGGATCTGAGCTTGCACTGGGACTTCCATCTGATGTTATCCCAGCATGCCATCCATGATCCACCTGCCAGTCTGTGTTTTCTTTGGCCTGAGTAAATCCTTTTAGTAAGGGATGAGTACCAAAGTCCCAGTGGCATAGGCTCTGGTTTGCTAGAATTAGTGATTTCTTTGAGAGAAGGGTTTGCTGTAAGAGCTCAGTAGTTGCTGTGCAGGGCTTAAACTTCACCTGTTTGTGTCTGATGCTTTCTGGTTTTTTTACTCTTCTCTGTGAGCCTTCCACTTAGATTTGATCCCCCTGTTTTTGACAGGTTGTTCCTCCGTTCTTCCTTTTCCACATATGCATAGTAGTTAAAAATTTCCAAGGCAGTTTATTTCTTGGTTTATTACATTCCTTTAGGCTTTTACTACCTGCTTGGAATTGTAGTGATTCTCTTTTTAGGAAATACTTATGAGTCACTGTATTTGTACTTTCAGTACAGGTCCCTCTGTTCTTTCACTGAGCTTATCTTTGACTTCTCTGTGCAGAGTCGTGATCTATCCTTGTAGGTTGGGTAGAATGATTTCTCCATGTGCTCTTTAGGTATCATTCAGGTTTTTTAATTTAAAGGACTAGTTCCTTTGTCTTGTGTTTAATTTTTGTGGTAAAGGGTTTTGAATTATTCCTTCATTTGTTGAGTAAAGTTAAAAAAAAGCTCTAGCAGCACAAAACAAACCTTTTCCCCAGTGAGATTTCTAATCAAAAATATTCTAGTTATTTAAATACAAAATGCTTGTATTAAGATTTTTTAATTAGTTTATTTTGTCCTGAAAATAGTGAGCTCTTACTTGGTGTCTATTTTAATTTGAAAAATATCTATTGCACAGGAAAACCCCTCTAAAGGAATCTGCATAAAAAGCTTGAGAGCCTGACATAAACTGAAATAAGGCCATTTTTTTCTCCTGCAAAATTTACCAGCAGTACATTTCTGAGCAGTGCCTCCTTTTCCAATGATAAAGATCTCACTGAGTATGTCATGGATTTGTAGCAGGTTCTCTACTGGAAAAGCTTTACAGATCTAGACAAATGTCATTGGAGACTTGCACCTATATCTTTACTAAGAAAATACACCCTATATGATATGAAGTTACCAGACAGGTATAATTCAAATTTTGCACCTTGTGGTGCTGGAATCATCATTTTCTTTTTATTAAAATGGCTTAATTGACTACACCTTGAACATCACATGAGCTGCAGTATCATTTGTATGTAACTCGAAGTAGGGATTATTTCACTGTCCTTCCTTTCTGCTATTCAATTTTACTCAGCCTAAGTAAAAAAAAATCACTATTGTTTCACATATTTAAAAGATGTACAAAAAATGGCTTGTTTTATGTGTATGATAACCCAGAATATAAAATGTTTGTCTACAAATGTTGTCTAGAAACTGAGCTGGTTTGGTTTGCTTTATACACCTATATTTTGAGCAGAAGATCTGATACAAGATCACAATACAAGTTTAAATGTGCAGTGCTTCTGGTAGTCAAGTCTTTGTTAAAATGTTGCTTTTTTCATTTGAATTAAACTCAGGTTGGCTGTGTGTGTATAAATAAACAAGACTTTAGTGTTTTAGACTTCCTTGATGGAATTGTGTAATAAATGTGCTTGTTTCAAGTAAAACTGGCAGCTGTTTGTAATCTAAAATACCAGTATGGAGGTCTGGAACACTAAATTAGAGGAAAAAGTTTTTTATTTCTTGATAATAGCTCTCAGGAAAGATGTTCAGGGTATTCAGTGGCCCCTGAAAAGGTGAATTGCTTTACTGCCTTCTCTTTTTCCATCTCTTTTGGAAAATTTTTAATTTTTTTTTCATTACTAAGTGTGGAAAATGAAAAGTTATTATGCACGTTCTTTCAGTATTTTGGTACTGTGTTTTTGTGCTTTAATGTCAGTGTATAAAACCCCCAGTGATTTACCTGTGATCACACAGCACAGCCAGGAATGGAATATCCTGCACTAAGGGGCTGTTCCAGAAGTGCCATGTGCCCTTCCAGGTCAGTGCCTCTGGTGCTTCTCCAGCAGAGCCCAAGAGGTCCTGATGTGCTGTGCATTGAGCTTGTGTCATTGTCATAAACAAAATCTTGGAGTCTTCATTCCTGCCACTTCCTGATGGGCATTCCACGCTGTGCCTTGCTGTCATAGAGTCTATCCAGCACTGAGGGAGCTTTCAGTTTGCTCTGTAAACTTGTACAGCTCGTGTGTGTAGGGCAGGGGGACTTGAGAGGGATTCCAGAAACACCACAGGCATTTGTTTGGTACCTTTAATAGTTCTCATCTGTCTTACCAGGTGAAAGATACGATCCAGAGCCCAAGTCCAAATGGGATGAAGACTGGGATAAAAAGTCAACTTTTCCTTTCAGTGATAAGTTAGGGGAGCTCAGTGACAAGATCGGCAGCACGATCGATGACACCATCAGCAAGTTCCGAAGGAAAGACAGAGAGGACTCTCCAGAAAGGTGCAGGTACTGGAGTTGTTTCAACCTGAATTATCTGTGAGGTTGCCCTTATGAAGCAGTTTGACATTGCTGGATATGAGTTAGAATCTTCTGCCACTCTTTTTGTCTGTAGGGGGAAGTATATTTGGGTTCCATACCTGCTTCCTGGGCTTCTGCAGGTCCCCCGGCCTTGGGGAACAGTGTGGCTCTGGCAGTAGTTAACTGCTCTTGGCTGCCTTCCATTACTGCCCCAGCTGCTGGCAAAGCAGGGAATTTGGCTGAAATATCCTCAGCTTTTCCTTGTCTCAGCAATTCAGTGCTCATGTGCCAGTGTACTGAAGGCTGCCACTTAATGTTACACACACTCTGAGTGCTGGAGTGCCAAGGAAGAAAATTGAAATTGCTTTGACACAGTGCTGCTTCCTTGAGCTGATCTCAGGAAGAACAGCCTGCAGGTGATTTCTTTAAAAAAAAAAAGTCAATTTCAGTTGAGGCTTTTCGAGAAAATTCTTGTATTTTACATCTGGTCAAAATTTCCTCAGTAAGGGAGAAAATCTACCCTGCTTTGGCTACGGAAAGAACTTTACATCTGTCACACTTCAACAGGTGCATTGAATTTAATTACCTGGAGATCAAGTTTGTACTTAGCAGAATCTGAAATTGCCGTAGAGAAAGTGCTCAAGTACATTGAAATTATTCCCTTTTGGGAAACAACAAAATTCAATTCTGCACTGAGATTTGATTAGTATTTTTTGCAAGAATATCTTTAGATAGTCACACATGTGTATAAACATACAGATGCACACATCTTTGTGATGCAAAGCTGAAGCAATTTTGCACAGAAACAAAAAATAACAACAGTGGCAGCATTTCTGGGGGAAAGCCCATGTGATCCTCTTGCTGAGGCATTAATAAATCATAAAACTGGTATTCTTTGCACACATCAGGGTTCCCTCTTAGAACCTAATATCAGTGGACTACAAAGAGAAGGGATCAGAAGAAAAGTAAACAATTTCACATGTAACAATGGTGCATTTCTGTGTGCATTTCTGTACTTATCTTTCAAAAGCAACTTGTCTCATGATGTCTGCAGACCTCACCAGCTTTGTTTTATTTCTGAATGCCTCCTCTTACTTGTGCTGGATAAAGTCTTGTATTTTTCTGTGCTGTAGACAGTCCTTTCTGCAGTATAATCTTTAGCTAAAGCAGCTTATTTTGATGACTCTCCACTGTATATCTCTACTACAAATTACACTGCTCTTTTTCTCTAATATTACATTTTTCGGTTTTGCTTTGCTCTTGTAACCCTTGTCTCTTCTCTTTGATTTTTCTCCTATTTTTTTTTTTGGTCTATGTCAGGTGGAGTATTTGTCTCAAAATTTATAAAATTATCAACTTGAGACTTTGAATGAAAGGAGGAATTTTTGGGAGATACATGAGCAAAAGCAGTTTGGTGCTTGCAGGTTATCCTTCTGTAAGAAGGAATCCAGGCTGCAGCATTTCAGCTTCTCTTAACATTGCTTCAAATCCCAGCCTGGAATTTCTTTTTCTATTCTCTTGGCATGGGGATCAAATACCATGGAAGGGATTTGATCCAAGGGTTTGAATGAAGAGGTTTATTTCTACAGAAGCCATCACAGGATCTAAGAAGATTGAACTGAGGGTTATAGAGTGTCTGTATTTATCCTTAAAGATACTGTAAATACATGCCTTAGTGCATGCTCTGTTAGCAAAATACTGTATTTAAATACTAAAACTGAAGGTGGCATGAAATTTTAATTATCATATAGCTTAGGCTCAAAATAACTTTCTTTTGTAAATGCCTCATGAAATCTGTGCATTTGTGTTTTCACACTTCAGCAATTTTTTTGTAGAAAAAAGTGCCAAAAATATACTGGCTTATTTGTAGCCTGCTGCCAAGTAATAACAATTAAGTTGCCATTTCACTTGGAAAAGTGACTAAATGGTGATACTCACTCAGCTGGCAAACATGCTGTTATGTTCTGTTGTTTCTGACTTAATAACTTTATAAACCATTATTACTTGAGTACTGTAAGGCCAATAAAAGCCTTGAAGCACAAAGAATAAATGTGTCTTACACATCTTACCTGTGGCCAATAAAATTTGGAAGCCATGGTCTTTACACACCAGAAGAACTTGGCCAGACTTGTGGATATCTGACTTTACTTGCAAAGCCAGTGGTTTACATAGATGGAAAAAAATGCTTGAAGGAAATAAGGACTTTACCAGAGAGCTAAATGATACAAAATGTTGAGTGTACCGTAGATTTCAGTGCAACTGCTTTACACAGAGAGCTTTGGAGAATCCAAGTCAGCTTTTGGTTGATGCACGTAACAGAATAGAAAGGAAGCAAAGCTTCCAGTACTCCTCTGAAANGAAAAATTCTAACAGTGTTATGGGGGAAATGGGTTCTTTTTTTTAGTAATATATTCCTGTGCAAGTAGTGAAAATGACAAGCAATACCCCATGGGGTGGGAAAGCCTCCGGTTTTCTTTCTTTGTGCTTATTACTTCTTAGCTGAATAAACCAGCTGCTGTCCTGAGTCCAGCACTGCACACTGAAATTCTTGTTTCTGAATTACCTGCAGACACACAGAGGTGATTCTGAAACACTGCATTTTTTTCCTAAGAGGTCTTAAAACTCTGTTAATCCTTGTTTCTCCAGTACTCAGAAAGGTTGATGCACGTAACAGAATAGAAAGGAAGCAAAGCTTCCAGTACTCCTCTGAAAGGAGGCAACAAACATCTTTAAAGGCAACTTGTATCTAAGGAATTACATTGGGTGTAATTTAGATATACTTAAAGTCTC
The DNA here is from genome assembly GCA_013400495.1 of Nicator chloris. Classification (NCBI taxonomy): domain Eukaryota; kingdom Metazoa; phylum Chordata; class Aves; order Passeriformes; family Pycnonotidae; genus Nicator; species Nicator chloris. Next base: position 306,957 of record WAAE01012353.1, on the reverse strand, counting down.
AGTGAAGTGGTTTTGTTTTCTTAAAGGTTGTTAAAAAAACCCTCACTACAAAAAACTGAAGGCAAAGGAAAAGAACATGTGTCCATACTTTGTTTTTCTCGAAGTTGTAATTACATACTTTCTTTGCAGAAGTTTAATTATTTGGTACATTGCTATAATTTTAAGTTCTCTGTACAATTCTCAGATGAAGCACTGCGGTTTTACTGAGCACAGTAAACACACTTAGAGCAAACATTAATCTGTAATTTTTTTTTTTGTTAATGTGACCATTAAAGGAAAATAAAAAGTGGATATCCTGAGAGAGTTTGGAAGCAGTACAGGTTGTCATAGAAAATTGAGTCTCGTAATATTTATTCTCCTTTCTGGCATATATGTTTCTTTCCCCAGAGCCTTTAGTCATTTATTTTGCTGTGTATCACCAAAGACTGACTTTTTCCATTCTTGCATTCATGAGAGTGATCTATGGCAGTTCTGTATCAGTCAGACTTTGCTTGTCACTTGTTTCCTCAGTCCACAGAACATTCTTGGACTCTGTAACATGGACAAGAAATGCATTGTATTAAGTGCAATACACGGAGAGACTGAGCCTTAGTTATGTTGTCCTGGTCTTGGATGCTTCCAGCAGCATCCTCCACCCTGCTGCAGGGCTTATTGGGGTGGATGCCCTGTGTACACCACAATAATGTACAGATCCTCTGCTCTGGGAGCTCCTGGTAAAAACCTGATGTCACAAATGGAAATGTGGCTGTGGTCCCCTCTGGGGTTTGTGCACACAGGTGGGGCAGCAGGGCTGTGCTCACAGGTTTAAAGTGCTTTAGAAAAATCAAGTTAAATGATGCCATTTGAGCTCCCTTAGCTGTGAAAGGCTGGCTCAAGCCAATGCCAGGAGCTGCTGGTTGGTCAGCAGCTGTGAAATTTATCTTTTTAACAGTAAAAGAACTGCAGAAGGGAGTGAGCATTTGTGTTGAGTGGTGTTACTGAACTGAGCCATCCCCAGTGGTGAGCAGGTAACGTGCACAGAGGAAATGGCACATGCAATGTGTTCCCAAAAAGCCACCATTGTTAGCAGAGAAGAAAGGCTCCCCCCCAGAGTATATTGCAGTTACTGTCACATTCCCTCTGACAAAGGGACAGCCTTTCTTAAATTTTTCAGTTTTAGTATTCTAATACATTATTAAAATATGAAACCCTTCCACTTTCAACTCTGTTGCTAAGGGAATTACGATTTCAAAATATGTTCCAATGTATTTAAGCTTTCTCTGCAGCAGTTCTCACTGTTATATACAAATCCTGATGATAACAGGCAACATGACTGGTGGTGGGGGCCAATTACTTTCTTTGTGAAAGACCTAAAATACAAAAGTAGAAAATATAACAAAGGAATCAAATCGTGTGCAGCAGCATCTAAAAAGTTTTTGCCTAAAAGGGTGATATTTTTATTCCTTTACATTTTAAGAGCAATTGTGCATGCTCTGATAATGGTAACATTGCATTGCATAATTCTGTAAGCATTCTTTTCCCACAAACATATTAAAGAAAATGAAAGCCTGTTTCCCTGGAAAAGGGAATGAGCTGAAATATAAATGGAGTTGTTCAAACCTGAAAGACTGTGGCTCAGAATGTGGCTCATTGCTTTCTGTCTCTTGGTGTAAGTACTGAGCACACCTGCCAACTTAACTTTCTGTTGCTGAAGTGTTACATAACGTGTGGGGGAGTTCCTGTCAGAAGGTAATTCAGTGTACTGGGTTTAAACAGTGATTTCTGTCGTGGACTTGCAGTTCACATTGAACAAAATAACCTGCTTTTCTCCACTGCTTCTGTACAACAAGTGCAGTGTTGTGTGGTGGGATGTGTTATGTAAGGGTGAAACAGTTCCTCTCTCAAATGTAGGAAAAAGCAGCATTTTTACCATGAACTGTTGCTACAAGAAAGTGCAGTAACCAAACCTCTTGTAGCTTAAGCCAAATGTCCGCTCAAGGAACTGAGAAGTCCATCACGAATGCTCTGCTATCACTTCTGTTTTTCTAGTGACAGTGATGAGGAAAAATCAAGAAGAGGCAAATCCCCCAAAGCTGAATTTAAAGATGAAGAGGAGACTGTGACAACAAAACACATTCATATTGCACAAGCTACAGAAATTACCACCATCAGACAGAAACGCTCAGCAAATCCTTCAAAAACCATTGACTTGGGAGCAGCAGCTCATTACACAGGAGATAAAGCAAGTCCAGAACAGAACTCTGCTGCTCATCCTGCACAGCCTACAACAAAGGTGAGACAGCAGGACAACGCATCATTTTGGAAGCTGTTTTCTTCTATCCTCTAAGACAATTCCTAATTTAGGGTAGGTTTTGTGATGCAGCCTTTAAGGGGGCTGTTTTATCAAAAATGTTTAGTTGGGGTTATCACAGTCTGTGGAACATTGTAATATATTGAGATTGCTTAAAGGTGTAGAATTTTTCAAATATAGTCATTAGCATGTTTTGCTCTCTTCAGGACAGCAAAGAGAGTTTTGGCATGAAGTGTTAAAGATTCTATGAAGCTGCACACTTACTGAAAATTACCAAATTCTTCAGTTATAAAAAACTAAGAGCCTTTAGCTTTTCAGTATTTGATTTCACATTTAGCCACATGATTGTTTGCTTTAATGAGAAATCTGTTATCTCTTCAAAGCAAAATCAAACAAAATCCTTCAATGTCATTTGATTAATGACACCATGAGTTGAGATCTGGTATAATTTCTTCTCCAGGCTGCTGTCCCCTCTGGCAGCAAGTCCTCTAATGACCTGGTGGACCTGTTGTTTGATGGAGCCAGCCAGCCAGCTTCCACAGGTACGTCTGGGGTCTATTCCGCTTCTGAGGAGAAGCTTGTTGCTAGAATAAAGTAGTAAAATTGAGAAATGAGTACTTCAAAAAATGTAAAACTGCCTAGAAAGAACCGTTTGTAGCAAGGTACTGTGTGTGCTATTGCATGGGACTAATAGATGTTAGGAGCACAAAGATTAACTGCTAGATCAGTCTGTCAGAAACTGTGTATGTAATGCAGTTATTTATAATTAACTCTAAAAGCAAGTGCAATCCATTCATATTCAAGCATTTCTCATAGTGCAATTCAAAGGCTGGGCAGGTGGAGATGGATAATCTTCATGGAAGCTTTCATCTGAGGTATATGGCAAACTTGTTTCTTTGTCTTATTTTCTCTTGGCACTCGGTTGATCCAAACCCTAGAACCAAAAAGAAGTTGCTACCTAAAAGTGAAATTACTCATTTTAAAACACATCCTTCACTCTCTCAATGTAGCAAATCTTGTAATCTTCACATGGATTTACCCTTATGCTCCCAAAATGCAAATTCTTTTTAGGAATGTGTTAAATTTCAATGCATTCCTATGGGATTGGTAGGAATTCAGAAGATTAGTGCTTTGCTTTTCAAAACCTAAGACTTGAAATTTCGAGTTGTTATTGTGCTTGCAGGTTACTGGTATCAATGGGTTGGTGACATGGAATGGAAAAAGAACTTGTGTGCACTTGTGGTCTGATGGCACAGTTGGGAGAAAGTGAACTGTAACATGAGACCACTTTGAGTAGCAAATAAATACGAGCATTTCCTAGAGAGAAACCTTTCAGAGACCTTCCCACTGCAAATGAGGAATGTCCCCTGCTGGACAGGATGGTGCTGGCACTGCACAGGGGGTGTGGGTCTCACTGAGCCAAGGCTCTGCTGGCCCCTTGCTTTAAAGACACGGTGAAAGGACAGAGGCTGCACCAAGGAGTGGCAGTTCAGAGTGGCTGCAGGCCACAAGTGTGGCCCTGTGGCTGCAGTCAGGCATCTGTAAGGACTGGTCTTGCTCACCCCTGACTGAAGCTACAGCACTCCTGGGGGTGTTGTAGGGTCACACCAGGGATTTGACTGTGCTCTGTGACCAAAGCCGGTGCCGGGACCGTTCTGTGTCACTCTGTGATTCCTTTCATCACTACCCTACCTCTGGCAGTGTTTAATACACTGTAAAATGTATCAAAACTCTACTGCAGGGGAGAGAAACTGTCATGGTAATTTAGTATCAGACATCTATCTTAATCTTTTCTTTCTTATTTTGAGTAGATCTTTAAAACTTTGCTCGCTTTTATTTTTGGGAAAGTAGACAATGTTTCATGTCTGTTCTGAAATGAGTTAATTCCTAGAGATTAAGAAATACAGCTAATTTCATTTGTCTGTTTCTATGCACAAATGCATAAATTTAAGGAACAACTTAATTTTGTTCAATTTCCTGTTTTTTTAATTTCACGTACAAAAGTGTTCATTGTACACCAGAGTTAGCACAGTTCCATGAAAGTTTAAAATCCTGGATCATAACCACTATCCCAAGTCAATACTGAATTTTTTTGTATCTAATTCTTATGGCAGAAGAGATTGGAACCTTTTTTGTTTTATGTACAGTGTGTACGTTTTTATTTTTATAAAAATAAGATCTCATTGAGAATAGATGTTTCCACTTCAAAGTGAACCTGCCCATATTTCAAACAGAACTATGGCAGCTTCTATATTATAGTGTATTTAAATCTTTCATCAGTTTGGCTCATTGCTGTAGTCAGCCTTTTTTCTTTTTTTTCAATCTTTTTTTCTCCTTCTTCCAAAGCAGCATTTAGAAATGGTGCTGAGAAGAGGCACATTACCAGCTGGTCCTGCTAAATAACCTCTGCTGACCTGAGCAGGCAGATGGAAAGGGTTCATTTGTAGTGACAGATCTCGTATGGGAATCTTTGAGGCTTGCTCATGTTGAGAAGATTAGCACTGTCCTTCACGTGCAGGTCACTTGTTATGGCCACTGCTCCTTGCAGCACAGGGTGTGGGAACATTCCCAGTGTCAGGCAAGGCAGAGGGAAAGGGTCAAATGCAGCCTTTGATGTGTGCTGTGAAGGAACTGGCAGGGAAGTGATGTGAATTCAGGGAACTTGGGGTCTGCTTATCTATGTATTTTCAGGTGCAGAGATGGGAAAGGGTTGATTTGGCTCAGTGTTGCTCTTTACTGGAGAAACACAGTCTGTATGTGAGGGGGTGCTTGGTTGCCATAAAAGAGAAGATGTAAAACCCCTGGTTAGACCTGCTGGGAGGATTTTTTGGTGTTACTGAGCTGAGATTCCTTAACTTTTCTTTAGAGAGTTTCTGCATCCAGCCTCATCTCTGTCACCTCTCTCTGAAACTCAGTTTCACTTGAAAACAGGCAAGAGATGGTGAGGAAAAGTTAAACTTGACTAAAGATGTTAAGAGGTTATTTTGGGTTTGAACCTAGTTCTGTTTTTAAAATTAAATTAATCCCTAGGTGCTGTCGGGCAGCCCAGGGATAATGGGTGTAGCAGGGAGCATTGATTTTTATTTTTTCCTTCAAAGATGTGGTCAGGAGTGTGTCATCTGTGTTGCTCATTTGGCTTATAAACTCTCAAACCATTAACCTGTTCTGAACTCCGTAAGTACATATGTGGGGGAAAAATTACTTGAAAATGTTCATTGCAGTAGACAGGGTAAACAGGATCAGATCAGGTTTTTAGTTTGATATTTCACTGTCTCTTTTTCACTCTCGTGTGTCAGAATAAAACTTGTGTATAAACACACGAGATGCTTATTAGGTCACTTCAGAATTTCTTCACTGAAGAAATTTCTTAACTTGGTGTGAAGTTGTCTCCCTCTTGAAAAGGTGCTAAAAGAGTTTCTGTAGTGCTGTGTCTGAAAATTCTCAGAACCATCTTTGCATTCTCTGCTCGTGTTTTATACCCCGCACTACGCACTCAGCAAGACGACATTTCCCCTTGGAAGAACAGTCGCCTTCCTGGCAACGTCTACAGTAAAATAACATTAAAAAGAAATACAAGTACACATGTATTAGGAAGTGAATGGTTCCTTTTATTACTGCTGGCCATTTATTAAAAAGGAGATGGTTCTGGTTTAATTAACCCAGTTGAGAGCAGCAGATGGGGCAGAATGTCTTGCAGCGATAAGACAATTCCGAAATGGCACCAGATGTTGGAAGCTGTCCCTGGTGGTGTTTGAGTGCAGCACAGATGTTCCAGTCCCACCTGGCTGCCTCCTAAGCACTGCAGGCTAAGCAGCTGTGATGTAACCTATATAATGTATGCAGAACACTAAAAGCAAAGTAATTGAACTGCTGCAGCTTCTTCTGAGGGTGGGACTGCTTGGAGGTGAAATGTTTGAGGACAAACAAATAAGGTCAACTTCATGGCTTCCTCTGGTCAGTGGAATCCCTGCTTAGAAGCAGTACCAACAGTAGCTATGTGATTTTTACAACTTTTCTGAGTTTATTTTAAAAATCAGTTTTACAGTATGGTTCTTAAATCTACTTTTATACCTTGGCCGTATCTATTTAGTGAAAAATTGTTACTATGCTGTATTCAGAAGTTAATAATTTATTTGCTGTATACAAATGTCTAGTTGGAAAACTTAATGTTCTTGCTGTAGAAAGGAAGCAAACTTATTAAAAAATGAACACAAATGCAAGCTCTGTCCTTGAAATCCTAATTCAAGATCATTACAGAATCATTCATGCTTTAAGTAACACAAAAACTAAATATAAGGTGACATGTAATTTTTCATGGGAAGCATAATAAATTAACTTTTATACAATAAGAATGTTTGGCCTTTTTGTATTATGCTTCCAAATTTTTAATTTTACAAAGTGCCAAACTGGTAGCATCACTCCCTAGTTAGAAACTTGTTAATCTTTTTAATATCTCTGAATTTATTTTTAGAGGTGACAAAAACTTGCATGTTTTAGTTCTTCCCGTGGAAAACAAAGCTGCAAGATCTGCAAGGCAGTTGGAAATAATCCAGTTTATTGTTGCTCAGGCTTGTATAAACATAGTGTGGGGATGAACAGGAAAACAGAGCCAACTTAGGGAGCAGAATCAATAAATCCATCGTGTCAAGCGCAGAACAGCTTTTCTTCATAAATCCCACATGCAGTTGTTGCAATGGATCTTTGCACAGTGCTGTAACAGCTTTTGGCTTCCCTCTGTTCCTAGGTGGATCAAGTGACCCATTTGGAGGATTTGCTGATTTTAGTTCACCGGCTGCTTCAGCGAGTTTCCCATCGTCGCAAGGTAGGATTGATTTAGGGATTGCAGTGCTGTTGTAGGGTGGAAGGAGGACAAGAGATGCCATGTGGCATTATTGAAAGTCCCTTCCCTTTCCAGGGTAAACTGTGTGTGTAACTGGACCACAAGTGCTCTGGGAGGACTGAAGATGCAGCCTGGCTCAGTGCATGTGCAGGCATTTTACCTGCAGACAGACAAGCTTATCAGGAGACATGGCCACCATCTGAAAAGGTCTCCCTTAAAATTGGACTGGAAATCAATAAAATGTGCTTGGAAACCACCTAAGTGATCTATTTTCCTTTGGTGGAATGTTTGTGGGATCCTACAGGGCTGTAGACAACCCTGGAGTGGAGAGAGCTGGCTGGCTGTCCTTTGTGAAATTAATTTGAGCAGGACTGTTGTTTATGACAGGGGCTTCTCAGCCCACGTGCAGGATCAAGTACAAAATGAGTAAAGAACAGCAAAGGGGCTGAGCAGCAAATCTACCTGGGAGCCAGCTTTTAGTCAGCATGTTTACATCTCCTCCTTTGTTTTGCTGTGCTGGGAAGGCTCTGCTGGGCCTGGGTTAGTTAATAGACCTTCAGTTTACTTGGTAGGAAGGAACTGCTCTGGTTTTTTACAGGCTTTCACAGTCAAACCCAAGTTGTTTTGCAAACACAAAGCTGCCTACTATGCAAATAACTCCTGTGTTAATACAGTCTAAATTGATACAATACTTTATCTGCATTAACATGATTAATCTATTCCAATCACCATTATGCAAGGGACAAGGAGTCCTGTGAAATGATTAATCATTCCTGAACAGTGTAAGCCCCTCTAGAAATCTTTTCCTTCTTGATTAATCATCTTTGAAGTCCTACTGAAGGGGCAAAACCTTCTCCCTTTTACCCCCACTTCCATTATTGGTGCTCAGTGCACAGGTCAGAACACAGAAGGAGCACACTCAGCATTTACTTATCTATCAAGAATATTTAAAGTAGGTTTTAATTTTTAATATGTAATACTAATTGAAACATTCTAATATAGTGCCTCTTTGTGAGGAAGATCAAAGCAAATGTTCTAGCAAGGCCCTGAGCTAATGAATATTAGCCCACTTCATGCACTGAAGTTGTTGGCAATACTTGGATTTTGTGAACAAATTTACTCTTCTGCTATTCTTTAAATTGTAATGTGTTGGTAAAGAGAGATGACTAAGGGTTGAAGGTGTATGTTGATAAATATTTACACAAAGTGTAAAAGCCTGCTGCAGTTACCCATGAGTGGGTGGAATACATTATGGAAGCACCCATTGCATAGGGCAGGAAATAGAAACTGGCACTGGATTCATCTGCCCCAGCTCTCTGTGTTTGAGTCTTTGTTCAGCCAACTAAAGAAATCCAAGAGATGATGTAAATGTTCACCAGCACTCAAAGTTCATTTCCTATGGCAGCGCTGTTGTTTGTGCTGTAGCTGAAGTACCAAAAGTGAACCAGTGAGAGAATCAAAAAGCTGAGCTGGCCAGTGGCCCAAGCTCAGAGTGTGATTCACTGTGTAGCCTGTGAGCTGTTTCAGTGGTGTTGCTTTACATTCAGCATCTTCTGCAAATGCTGTTTTAAGCTTTTCTTCCCCAATCGCTGCTGTGAATGAACACTTTCCCTGTTAATGGGGAAACACGTGTACTGAAAGAGAGAACATCTCCTCCTGTTTGACTCCAAGGTTTGACACGCTCTCAGTTCACTGGTTTGTGTCACAACATCTGTGATGCTGAAGAGGTGCCCTTGCAGGTGTCTACAAACAGCTCGTGCTGTTGGCTCTGCCTTCACAGAGAAATACGGAGAGAGCTCTGAGTTCTGTGTTCTGATTGAAACACTTGTCTCCCAAAACCCCATCTATTGAAATGGAACGGTGTTTAAGTGATGAACTACAAGAGTTCAGCAAAGCTGCTTCTGAGAGAAGTGATTGATCCAAGATGGAATTTCTGCTTCAGATCAAGGCATTCAGTTCAGGAATCAAATTTAAAAAACTTAATGTGTTTTACAGGAGCACCCCATGGATGGGAAGTGCTTGTTCCTTAACACCTCAAATAAGCTTTCCCTGGCGACCTGCTCTCAAAATTCTGGGTTTTATTCCCCTCAGCATGGTTTTCTATAAAAAGCTACACTTGTATACAACCAAATTTGGATATTGCTGTCTTTATCATGATGGAATTTGCTTTATCCAGTTGCTTGTTCCTGACAACTGCTCTCTCTGCAAATACCAGAACGCCAAGATAAAAGGTTGATAAGTATTATCCAAGTTCTCAGTGTTGTTCTGGCTGTAGTGTCCAGTCTACCCCAAGTTACCTTCCAGTTGTACTTCAACTGAAGCAAACCTGTCCCTGCTTGCCTGGCATCCACAGGTGACAGCTTATCAAACATCTCTACTTTCTGTGTACGGGTGTTTCATATTTCCTTTCGTACCTTGTTAAAATTGTTGGAATATTCATGAGAGGGAATGATGTCCAGATGGAGGTTCTACCTGCAGATGTTAATCTGGACGGGCACAGATCAGCTCTCATTTGTTTCAGTTCATGGAATATGGCATTTGCTCAGTGCCTTTCTCTTAAGTCTTGTCTTTCTTCTCTGCCTTCCTCCCACACTGTTACCTTCAGGTACAGCAACAAGTGGAAATGGAGACTTTGGTGACTGGAGTGCCTTCAACCAAGCTTCTCCTTGTGCTAGTGCCCCGTCTGGAGAGCTCTTCAGCAGCACGGCACAGCAGCCAGCTCTAGAGCTCTTCAGTGGCTCACAGCCAGCTCCAGGCCAGCCTTCAGCTGCCTCCAATTCTGTGGATCTTTTTGATTTGATGGGACCCTCTCAGACAACCATGACAGCCTCACAAAGCATGAATTTCTCCATGATGAATTCCAGTTCCGTGGGTGTCAGTTTACCCATGTCCAGGTCACAGGTATGTTGCTGTTGCTACACTTCGCTAATGATCTCCTTCTCTTCTTAATCACAGCTTTGAAAATGAACCATTCCTCTCCTGGCATGCATTAGACCTGGTCACTCAGATGTGATCAGCATTTTGTCAAAAATGTTTCAACTGCCTCCTAAACAGAAAAGTCTCTTATTGAAGATGGGCTTCATTGCTCTAGGAAGTGTAGCTGCTTTTTTGGAGCAGTTGAGTTTGGTAGTGGAAAGTCATTTTCCACAGAATGTTACAGGTTTCCAACCTCAAGTACGTGGAGGTGAGGACTGGTCTGTTCTCCAAAAGACAGAAGTCCCTGCTGCAGTGGAGAGTGGTTTGGAAACTGTAATGGATCAGCTTGGTATTAGAGGGAAAGAATCAGCATGTTTGAGTTCAAAACTTGTCTGCTGCTGTCACTGTCACTCTACATTGATGTGGGACTTGACCTCTGCTTACAAATACTCTTCTAATCTAACTGTGGAACAGACCCTGGCAGCCCTGATTTGGAAGAGCTGAAGTTCATGGTGTCATGTAATTTTATTATCTTCTGTGGAAAACTGAATACCTGTTATGTAGTCCTGTTTCCTACCAATAAATTGCTTCAAGTGAATCCCAACAAACTTTTCTTTTTTAGCCTCTGCAAAGCGTGAACCCGATGATGCCGAAGCCTAACTCACTTTATAACGCAAGGACAGAGATGGTCCAGAAAAATGCAAGCAAAACTCTACCCTCAACTTGGTCAGATCCCAGTGTAAATATCAGTTTGGACAATTTAATGCCTGGGATGCAGCCTTCCAAGCCCCAACAGCCATCGCTTAATACCATGATGCAGCAACAGAGTAAGTGATCACTGCACTGTTTTGCACACTCAGCCCTGTGTTCCATAGGCTGTCCCTGAGAACCAAGTCTTCTGTCTATTACTGTTTTCCTTCCTTTAGTCACACTTGTTTCGTAAAGCACTGTGCCATTGTGGCACAAGTGATGTTCTTTAAATGGAAATTAGTGTGCCAGGAGGCTGTGTCTGTGCAGGTTCTGCTGTAGAGCTTGCACCATTGCTGCATCTTGACTTTGGGCTTCCTAATTGTTAGAACTTGTCTAGAATATTTATTGGTGTAAAGTGGTATTCATACCTTCTACAGAAGTTTTCTGAGTCTTCACACAGAAAATAGGGAAACAAGTGCAATAGAATCATTAAGGTTGGAAAAGACCTTAGGCATCGCTGAGTCCAACCTGTGACCCATCCCCACCTTGTCACCTAGCCCAGAGCCCTGAGTGCCACATCCAGTCCTTCCTTGGGCACCTCCAGGCATGGGGACTCCAGACATCGCTGGGCAGCCCCTGCCGAGGCCTGACCACTGTTCCAATAAAGAAATTCCTCCTGATGTCTGAATCAGGAAATAGCTGCAGGCCTGCCCATCGTATCCATGTTCACAGCAGTGACCACACAAGTTTCTTAAAATACGTGAGCTCCTTGAGCGTGCCCGGGTTCCTCTCAGCTCCTTGAGTGTGACCGGGTTCCTCTCAGCTCCTTGAGAGTGACCGGGTTCCTCTCAGCTCCTTGAGCGTGCCCAGGTTCCTCTCAGCTCCTTGAGCGTGCCCAGGTTCCTCTCAGCTCCTTGAGCGTGCCCAGGTTCCTCTCAGCTCCTTGAGCGTGCCCGGGTTCCTCTCAGCTCCTTGAGCGTGCCCGGGTTCCTCTCAGCTCCTTGAGCGTGCCCGGGTTCCTCTCAGCTCCTTGAGCGTGCCCAGGTTCCTCTCAGCTCCTTGAGCGTGACCGGGTTCCTCTCAGTGACCTCTGTGCTGTTTCTCTTTGCCGCAGATATGCAACAGCCGATGAATGTCATAACGCAGAACTTTGCAGCTGTGAACCTCAGCCCCCAGCCCAACGTGATGCCTGTGCGAGCCGCGAGCAGCGCGCTGCTGGGAGGGCCCATGGGGCTGGCCGTGCCCGGGGTGATGTCGGGTACCATGGGCATGGCCTCCATGGCCCCCACGCCCATGATCAACCAAGGAATGATGGGCATGAACATGGGAGTGCCAGCCACAGGAATGGGCACGATAGGAATGGGGGTACCCAACATGGCTATGACCTCTCTGACTCCTGGGACTGTACAACCCAAGCAAGATGCCTTTGCAAATTTTGCCAATTTTAGCAAATAAAGATTGTAAAATAAGTAGATAAAATGAGATTAAAATAAAATAAATGGGCAGACTGAATGAAGGATTTTTAGCTGCACAAATATAGCTGGGGAAGGGATGGGAAACACTGATCAATACTTGTTTTTTTTCTTTATCAGTTAAAGTGTCTACATAAAGAACCAAAAGCTATTTTCTAAGTGTTGAAATAACTAGTGTTCAAATTCTGGAGAGGTCAGAGATTCTTCTAAGGAATGTGTTGGATGATTTTGCAAAATAATTTGTATTAAGACCATCAAAAAACCTTTCCTACGTAGAAGAACCAATTTTAACTTTGGGACTTGATGGAAGACTGGATTGGGGACTGGGTAAAAATGTTTGAATCTAATTTTATACTTTTCTTTTTTCTTGAAGAGCTTTGACATTTTTTTTCCCCCTCTCCCTGATCGCTTTGTCATAATTGGATCATTCCTTTTACTACCACTGAGTCCACAATTGTGAAGTCACTCAAGTACTATGATCAGTTTTTTATAAGAATATATATTTTTGTCCAAAAATGGCTTACATATGTGACTATGGCTAATTCAAAGGGACCTGGAATGTATATATACTTTTGCTAATGTTCCAGCCACACTGCTGTATTACCCAAATTTTTATTGTAAAAATCCTCTCTCAGCAATTTGGTCATCAGCAGGTTTTTGGGATCTTAATGTGCTTCTAATGTTACAACTGATATCCCATGCAAGTCTGGGAGAAGCTTTATCCAAGACTGCTGGAAGGTTTCCTTTCAGAAAACTCCAGAAAATGCACTTTCTTGGAGTTCTTCTGCAGTGGCACTTGGCATCCTTTGTAGCACCAACATCCCTAAGGAGCCACTGGTTTAGGGCATCAGCAGCAGGTGAATCACACTTCAGTGATGTCAATCTAGAACCTAACTTAATCCAATGGCATTGGATCCTGACTTTTATACAACACTTGGTGATTCTTTTGTGTAAATATGGCATTAGCAGCTGTGGAATCCAATAGAGGAGTAAAAAATATATATATTAATAAAGGAGACCTGTAGCAGTCAAAGATTTTACTGATTTACTGAAAGCAAAAGAATGAATTAAGATTTTGGGGGGTTTTGTTTTTCCTTCTGTAATTCTGCATTTAAGTTCACATGAATCAAGATTTTAGAATCTGGAACACAAAGACATTGTTATACTCACAAGCTGGGAACATTGTTAAGAATACGCACTATACTATAGGTATGAAATTTATTGCCTCCCTTTTCTTATGTTGGATTTCTTTTTTATTATTAAATTGATAAAACTTTGTTTCCATTGTATTCATAATGTTCTGTTATACATAACATTAAAATGTTCATTAAAATCAATGTTGGGCTGCTTTTCCTTTCATTCCATTTGACGTTTATGAGAGCATTTGGGGAAAAAAAATAATTATAATTTGGGCAAAGTAATTTTTATAAATAATTTAAAATTGTTTAATGACTTCTTATCTGAAGCCTTTCCTATCTGGCTCTACTGTTAGGAATTAAAAATGAAGCAGGCAAGATATCCTGACCCGCTCCAGCCTTGCTAATGCTCCATCTACAACATTTCTAATTAGGCAGAAATTCATGTACTTCAGCTAAGTGGTAATGAAAAGTGATTCATTTGCTGAATAAGAGATGAGAGTGAGTGTAATTAGCTGACTGCGGTTTTTAATCTTTCAACAATTCAATGTGTTTAAATTAGTTTCAAAGAATAGGAGCTTTCAAGTGTTGTTACATCAAAGTAATCAAGGCAGCCTTCAACGGCTGAGTAGGAGAGATGGCTCTGGTTCCTGCTCTGAAACCTTTACACTTATTTGGAATAATCACCTTCCAACCCTCTCGTTGGAACAGATGGGAAGGCTCAGACTGGTTCAATGTATGCAGAATTGTGGTGGGAAGGGAGCTCCTTCCAGGGCTGGGAGATGGGGCTGGGGAAAGCTAAACCTGGAGTCAGTGTTGTTATGCTGTTGTGCTGGAGGGTGCAGTGCTTCTCAATCCTCCTTGGAAGGTTTTGGGGTGGATAGGATGAGTCTGTTCCTCGTGCAGTCCTTCTGAGGTGGGTTTGGCCAGTGAAATAGCTTTGAGTTGAAGGACCATGTCCCTGTTCAGGTTGTTCACATCTCTTCAGAGGAACCGTTGGTTTTGCTTCTAATTGACATTGGAGATAAGAAGCAGATTTGTCAGGGGTTGGAGTAACTCCAGTGGAAAACGTGGGTTCTTTGGGGTGGGTCTCTGTGGTTGTGCCAATCACACCTTAGTCAAGGGTGCCCTGGCTCAGGGAACAGCTGTGGGGGTGAACTGATCTCTGTTCATCCCATGGATCAATATCCTCCTTAGGAAGCATGGTGTGTGGAGTGTGAGCAGCAGCTTTGTCAGCCAGCCAGGTCCTCTGCAGGTGGGTGACAGCAAAGTCCTTCAAACCAAAATAAACATCAGGGAAGAAACCCTGGAAAGATTCCTTCAGAACGTGGGCCAGGTGCATCCCTGTGCATCTTTTCTGCAGTGGTGAGAGCCTGGAAGTTTTCTCCCCAGTTCAAGCACATGGATCACAGGTTGCAGTGCTTAGCAGAATGTGGTTTACATCTTTATTGAAAGACTGATATAAAATGGGTATTTGCATAAAACAATATTGAACTCGTTTAAGATAAATACCACAAAAATATTTCCAGCTCTGATATTTCAGTATGAACAAAATAATATCTTTAAGCTAGAAATTACCTTTCCAGGTGAAAATACATATGAGCTACTGAGTGAATGGGGACAGACCTGCCACTTACCACCTGCTGCATTCTAGAATTTGAATATAACCAAAATCATGCTGCTGTGTTAGCACAGCTGCTTTCTTCATTTTTGAAGCCAGGTCCAGCTGTACCTGTGATCTCTCCAGAAGGGTTTGGCTGGCTGGGTGTTGTGTATCTGTATACAGAAACATAGAATTCAATATATAGAGTTACATGATTCTATAAATTAACTGTGTGTTTGGTCCTGAGAGTTAAACTTTTACCACCTCTGGATTCTGTAGCTTCTAAACTCGAAAAGAGTTTAATTAAAATGAATGCAATCCTTTATAAAGGTTGTCTCTACTTCAGAGGAAGAGAAAAGGGCAGCAGAATCCAACTGTGTTTGGTTTTTTTATAGAATCATTAAAAAAAATGCATCTTGATGTGTACAAAGGAATAATAAATTCCAGCACAGGTGCAAGTTCAGTGATAACTAGAGCATCCACCATGTTCTACAAAAGAAATTATATTCAAAACAGCTAAACAAGGGTATTTATAGCAGCATCTGTTTCAGCTCTGTCTGTCAGCTAAGAACAGTCTGACACAGCTTAAGGGAGGTGGGGGAGGGATTTATCAATGAAGTGTTTACATAATGCAGGCAGGCATTGTATACTCAAGGTGATACCAGCTATAACAGGATAACAAATACCTAAAGACACTTTTATTCTCAGAGGCCTTTGCTCCAGGAGTCACTCTACAAAATTGCCTCCATGTTCCTCTGTGCTCGACTGTAAACACACTCATAGCAGATGACATTTTATAGTGTCATCGCTGGCTTCTGATTAAGGCTTTTAATGCTGAGGGCATTCTTGGTTTTAATTTTTTTCCTTCCTCACAAGTTTTGTTCCAAGGTGTCACTGACTAAAATTTAGAATTGTTTCAAGTTCTCAATTGTTTCAGGGTTTCAAACTCTTCTTCCTCTCTTGGGGATGGAAGTACAGCTCCTCCTTGGGACATAGTGAGGCTGTTGCTGTGTGCAGTTAGCCAGAAACCGCAATCCCCAGGAACCTTTTTTGCCCAGATCCCATGGACTTGGAGCTGACTTTAATGTTTTAAACATTTCCACAGGCAAAGGGCTTTCTGGGGGTGATGGTGAGAGGATGGTAGTGGTAGCCCTGCTCCAGAGAGCTGCTTTTAGAGCTTTGAGTTGCAAAGACATCTTGGTGAGCTGGGTTAATGTTGTGAGACTCAGAAGGATGGCCCCTGGAATTTGTAAGTCAATCTCTACAGCTTGTTCAATGATCTGGTCACAGTTTTATCTAGCTGGGATGATGTGGAATTTTTCTTCCCCATGTAAAATGACCTTTAAAAACTGAGATGTGTCTCATTTTCATTTTTTATGTGTTCCTGCATCCACTATTCACCTAAGGAATGATAAGAGGTAAGAGAAAATCTGCAGAATGGGGAAAATGTAGAAAGGTGCCTTTGCAGAACTCAGTGTATCCCTGGATTCTGCAGCTGGGGGTTCTTTACATGGAGTAATCCAGTCTCTACTTTTATGTAAATCCTGTGTGTGTACAACACAGCAAAGGCTCATCTCATCTCATCTCTGTTTTTAAAAATGTCTTTACTCTTAACAAATTTCCGGATTTTTTTTTTTAATCATGCCATAAGGTACGGGCTCAGTAATTAACTGGTTCTTTAATCGAGCTACAATTACTTTGTTTCATGAGAAGGGAAAAAAAAAGAATGTATACCAAGACAGAGCTACTTTCGACATCTGGGAACCTCCTAACAGCTGGCTATCTAATGAATATGCATCTGCTTAAGAGGCTGTAGGCCATTAATAAACCAATAGATATAAAACAGAAACAATCTTTGTCAGCTTCAAATGAGATTGGATGCAATGTGCTGTGAAGTGTCACTGTCACATTGAATCGAGCCGGGGAGGTTAACGGCGGCTCCGCGCTACCGGCGGCTCCGCGGCGGAAAAAGCGGCTCCAGCGCCCGGGCAGGGGCAGGGCTGGACCCGCCGAGCTCTGCGGGTGGCTGCTGCTGCCTTTTGTCTCTCCATTTCTCCTGGTACCAGTTGGGTTTGAGGCGCCGGTGGCGTTTTATTTGCCACTGCAGCAGTTTTGTCTTTTTGGGTCTGACAGAGGAGGGTGTGCGGTTTCCCGCACAAATGATTTGAGCGACGCAGGAATCGCTCACGTGAATAAATGACTGGGGAGAAGTTACAGGAATGTGATAAAAATGTACCTATTTGACTGAGACCTGGGGCTTTGTAAGGAGGCTCAGAACAGCCCCTGAGCCGTGTTGTACAACAGGATTGTTGTAGGGTGAAATAAATCCCCTTAAAACAGTGACAGTGACCTCATGTGACTGTGCAGGTATCTGACCCCTTAAGAGTTGTATCTGTGCTTGTTCCAAGGCAGGAAGCTCATATGTTGTCCCAAGCTGTGCCACTATTTGGTACCTTACAGTTGTTCTGTGCCTTTGTTTCCTGTGAAAATGTGAAATGGATTTATTTTAGGGCTCTCTATCCCTTCTGTACAGCCTGTGTTAGTCCAGTATGTCCTTCCTTTCAAGGGGTGGTCACCCCATGCAGCAGCCTCTCACAGCAGTGAGGAGTGTTCCTAGGTGGCATTTTCCCAGGAGAAAATCCATTATTTCAGCTCTAGCCCCACTACTGGAACAGGGCACTGTCAGCTGCAGTAGAGCTGGGCTGCAGGCGCCCCTGGGATGGGGACAGGGGCAGCATTTCTTTTTGGGTTTGGGGACCTGGAGTAACAGTCTGGTACCTTACCTGGACTCTGCTTTAGAGCCAGACTTACACCGTGTATGTTTCAGTTCCCAGGAAACTCTATAAATTGAGATTTGGAGTCGTTTCTTTGCAGCTCAATTGTAAAGGGCAGCCTTCAGTTTAGCAGAAATTGTAATATGAAGCTTTTTGCCCCTGGATTTACAGGTTTTTGTTACAAGAAAATGGAGAGAGAAGTTAAAACAGGAAATGAGTGCTCTGTAATTACTGCAGATCTTACTAGCAGCTTCTCAAGAGAGAAAATTTGCACTTTGTATCATCACATCAATATAATTTAAACCAAAATCTGTTAATAAGATTGACTTAATTCCTAGAATAGTGTTTGTCTTACCCTTAGTTTTAAGACAGTAGAGTACTCAACGTCTCTTTCAGAGTTGCAGCCACACTGGTGACAAGTTTAACTTCTGAGACTTGAAGTTTTACTTCAAGGCTTGGTGTAAAGGGGAGGTGTAAACCTCTGCACTACAGCTGAGCATCTTCCTGTCTTCTGCAGGGCTGGAATTTTCTCTCCTTGCAGCAAGGGCTGCCCAGGGTGAGGGGAGCAGGTTGGTCAGCGAGAGCCTCCCTGCCCTGCCCGGAGCGCTCCCTTTCAGCCCCGCAGCGCTCTCAGATGGTTTTATCTTTTTTGAGGCAGACAAAAGAGCACGAGCCAGAGGAGGGCTGTCCTTTTAAGTACTTTAACTTTTCAAGGTCGTTTGTGGAGCTTTTATCAATCAGAAAGCTAAATCCATACAAAAACATCTATAATGAACCAAGCATATATCAAACCTTATCCCTTCAGCTGAATACAAGGAAGGTGATTCAGTGGCCACATTCACCAAGTTCATCATCTCTGTGAACATTTATAAAGTAAGCAGACAAGCCACTACTATTGTGATTTGGCATCTATCAATTTCTTGTCTTTTTTTTCTGTAATTGATTTATTAATTACAGCATCTTAATGATCTATTTAAAATAAATAAACCATTTACACCATTTCAAAGGTATTTTGTGATGTTCAGCTGATATTAAAATAGCACCAGCCTTATGTGCTTTTTCAGCAAGTGACCTAATTAGTTAATAAAGTAATTGAATATTAAAAAGGATGTTGCAAGTGATTAAAATTTAAGAGCCTTCAGAACATTATTAAAGCTATAAATCATACATCACTGTTTTAATTTGCATAGCTACAGAATTACTAATGGTCCCACATGCATAAGCTACTTGGCAATTAGTCTTTTAACAAACTGTTGGTGATACTATAAGGTTACCAAAATCTTTCCCCATTTTTGACTTGCAAACAAAATCCAGGATTGGAGAGCACTAAGGGTTAAGTTCCTAAAAGCCAGGAAATTTGGTTCTTTCAGTTTTCTCTCTACCTGCCTCTGTTTGCCCCACGTCCCTCCACCTTCCAGACAGGAGAGCACATCCTTCCAAGTCCCCCCGAGTTGTGTAAAGGAGATGAGGAAGTGTCTGCTCCTACCTTGACCTTCCTGGACTGGCCTCCAAGTGGTTTTCCAGCCCAGTCTGATGTGCATAAATTTCCCTACCTGGTGCTGGGCCATTTTCCATCTTTCTCTCATATACACACCACTGTCACAGAGCCACTTTCCTTCCCATGGCACTGGGCAGACAAAGGGAGTTGCTGACGTTGCTGGCTGCTGGCAGTCATACCTGAGCTTTGTCCCATGGACATTGCCTTTGGGATGTGGGAGAACCACACCAGGTGCTTGTCACCCTCCATTCCCTGTGCTGGGGCTTGCAGCTCATGGGAAACCTCAAATATCTGTGAACAAAAAAAGAGTTGGAAAAATGATGGGAGCACCCTGCCCTGCACCACAGGGCAGCCGTGGCGATGAGGGTCAGCTGCCCAGGGCCCCTGGCCGAGGCCTCGGTCTGGCTGCAGGCAGGAAGAGAGACAGGATGACAATTTTCAACTTAATTAGACACAAACTGCACTGGCCAGATGAACTGCCCGGTCTCACCTCTCCGCAGCATTCAGCATCTCCGCAGCGGCGGCTCCCGGCCTCAGGAATGACGGCCGGCAGAGCACGGTCCAGCGCACAGGCAGAGAGCGGGTCTGTCTCTGCCTTCAGCACTCGCAGCCTGACAAGAGGCAAACGGTGCTGGGGCAAAGGGAATGACCTGGTGTGCGACGGAGCACAGCCCGGCACTGGCAGCTGCGTGCCGGAGCACCCAGAGCTGCAGAGGGAACCGGCCGCAGCTCCAGCACAACCGCTGTGTCAGTTCCTCAGCCTCTCCCGGAGCAGTCCCGTGGATTGGATTGCACTGTCACCTCCTGCCCGGGCTCCCCCGGGGCTCCTGGAACGATTTCTGTGCTCCTGTTCCAGGGCCAGACTCACAGCAAATGTGGGTACCTGAGCAGTTGCTGATTTTCCCACCATTTTCTTTGAGGCAGGGTCTTCATAGTTTCACAGAATCATGGAATGGTTTGGGTCAGAAGGGACCTTAAATGTCATCTAATTCCAGCCCTCCTGCCAACCAACCAACTTTCCACTAGACCAGATTGCTCAGAGCCCCATCCAGCCTGGCCTTGAACACTTCCAGGGGTGGGGCAGCCACAGCTTCTCTGGGCAACCTGTGCCAAGGCTTCAACACCCTCACAGCCAAGGATTTCTCCCTAATATCTAACCTCAACTTACTCTCCTTCAGCGTGGAGCCATTCCCCCCTTGTTCTGTCACTACATGCTCTTGTCCCCTCTCTCTCTGGGAGCTGGGATTTCAGCATCCCAGCCCATCACAGGGACTGGTGCCTGTGTGGCTCTTACCCCCTTCTCCTGCCCTCACACACTGCCCAGCTGGGTCATTGCAGGTGGCTGCCTGAGTAAGCTGGTACCTTCATCTCGTAACCCTCAGGCCCTTTTTTTTTTAATAAATGGAGCAAAAATAAGACTTTACAGAACAGCATTCATATACGAAACAAAGATGTTGTTTCACCCAGTCAGCAGAAGCCTCGGCATAGTTTTGGCTGTTAAAGTGCTACATTACCAGAAGAATTTCCTTTTTGGGCAGCAGAAATTTTCAGGAGTTTACTTTGAAGCCTTTATTGAGGTCAGGGGCTGCAGCCTTTTGTAATCTCTTTGCTGTCAGCCTACAGCAGTTTTGGGAAACCCTTATACTGGATATTGTCACAAACCCCAGCTCTTTGTTCACTAGTTTACACTTATTAATAGATGTAAGGCCAGGGTGGAGAATGCTCTGGGCGAGCGATTCGCATTCTGCTGCGCTAAGGCTTGCCATGACTGCAATAGTAGGAGACAGAACCACCCTCTTTTCAGTTAAAAAGGGTCTTTTTAATTAAAACACCAAGCTGAGGAATGGGTGACTTCAGAGCATTCTGACCCAACAAGGAAAGACAGGCACATGGCTGCTTTTAAAATAAACTAATTAATAGGCACTATGTTATCAGTATAAAACTGTCTGCACATGAGGAGGGTGGGCAAAGCCAGATGCAAAGCATTTGTAAATGAGGCTACGCACACACACACAAATGTTACTGCAGTAGCAGCAACAAACCAAGGAACACACTTTGGAATATTCAGCTCCAAAGGCAAACAGCAGGGGTCTGGAGTGGATTCCAATTCACACCTCTGGGCTGATTGTATGGAAAGTTACATGAACAATCTGTTTCAGTGCACCGTGACTCCACCACCCAGTTTCACAATGTTGCAACATCACCTGCCAGCCCTCACAACGTGGGAAGGGGATGAAAGCCCACCCAGGGTGACACACCTGCCTTTGGACCAGCATACTCTGCCCAGCTGAGATACGAACTTTTTAAACCCCTGGTTTTCAAAACACTTCAAACACAGGCAATTTCAGAAGCAAACACAGCCAGTGCCCTCACCCAAACACCTTCTCCTGACGCACAGTCAGTAACTGTCCCATGTACACTAACTGCTCCTTGTTCCATATGGGATCCCTTCCCTGGGAGACACTCCTCCAAAAGAAGACAACTACAAGCCATTCCCTTGCTCTCACATGCCAAGAGTATCCCCCACTCCTTTTTTCACCTTCCCACTGCTCTCATTTCCAAGCCTCCAAGGCAACTATAAGTAAGTTTTTTTCCAGTTGGTTTTTCCACCAACTTTGGGGTGTTGCCTAACAGTTGCTCACTTTTCCCCCAAAGAATCAGCAAGGAGCCCTTGTTCCCAGCAGGGGAGTGTAAGATCAGGAACATTCTGCTTTCTGGTCCAGCTTGTCCCAGCTCACGGAATGGACCCTGGCTGACTCCAGCCCTGCAGACCCAGCATCACTCTGGGCTCTTTCCTCTGAGTGTGGTGAGTATCCTGTTTGCCATCCTTCCTACTGCTCTCTGCCATTAGCACAATAGCATCAGGTTTTCCACTTAAGCTCCCACATCCTTTTCCTGATCAACATGTTGTACAATTGTTCCATTGACCACGCTCTGATGGAAAAAACGTACCGAGCTTGAGCCTCGACCCCCTAAGGGCAGGACAGCAAGGGGCTGGTTTCCTTCTTCCAGCCTGTTCTGATGCATTTACACATAACTCTACCACAGCACCCACATTCTCAAACAACAGTATTTTATAGGATTTACCTCATTGTGTATAAATGATTTGTGATTTCTGCCTGTAAATATGTGACAAGGTAAGGGTACCCACAGAGTCCTGTTTTACAGCCTGGGCAGCAGTGCCAGCAGTCGCTGTTTCCCAATGTGTTCTAGCAGACCTAACACCAGCTCCTGCTCTCCTCCCACAGACAGTGTTTCTTCCAGCCACGTCCTCATCCCTGCCGGACAGCTACAGGACTCCTCTGCTCCTATACCCAAAGCACCCACAGGAGTTCCCTGGCAGACCTGTGCTGTTGCTCCTGCCTGGCCTGGCCACGGTCTCCTCCACCAAGTGCTGCCTCCCTGCAAGGTCTTCAGATATGTGTCTGCACATTCCCTGTGACGAATTCAGTGATGTTTTGCCTATCATGGAGTTCCCATGTTTGCAGGCTCTGGTGCAAACCAGAAGTCAGCTTGCAGAGATGCACCTAAGCCAACGCACAGGGACTAAGTTTTGACCAATGCATGCCATCACCGCCTGTTGTCAGCCCTGACGTGGAGGTGAGGGCTGCCCGGGGAGGTGGTGGAGTCGCTGCCCCTGGAGGTGTTCAAGGAATGAGGGATATGGCACTCCATGCTCTGGCCTAGCTGACAAGGTTGGGCTCGATGATCCTGGAGGTCTTTTCCAACCTCAGTGACTCTGTGACTGTGTGAGGACTCTGTCCAAGTGACTCCAGCCATGCCACCACTCCAGGACAGTTGTTTTTAGGGAGCAACTTTGGCCTGTTGCGAACCGAGAGACGATACTGTGCCAACACTGCTCTGACGGCAGGTAGACGCAGCATCATGGGCCTGACCTGGGCCGTGTGGAGCATCGGGGAGCACAGACACAGGCAGGCACACACAGGCACACACGGACACACGCAGACACATACGGTTCCTCAGGAGCTGCTCCCGGGCCGGTGCCTGGGCTGCCGCTGCCCCTCCGTCCCCTCACGGCCGCCGCGGGGTTTCCCTGCCCGCTGCTGCCCCCTGGCGGGGCGCGGGCCCGGCGGCGCCGCGGCTGCTCCGGCCCGGGAGCGGGATCGGGAGCGGGATCGGGACCGGGATCGGGATGGGGCGAGTGACCGGGAAAGGCGCTGCCCGTCCCCGCAGCCCCCCACCGCACGGCTGGGGTTAGCTCCGGTGAGCCCGAATCTCCCGTTTTTCCCGACAGGAGCATCAGCGAATTCCTACTCGTTAGAGCCCGTCTGGCGCTCCCATGGCTGCACTGCTCAGATCAAGGTAGAGGCTCTGGCTGAGATTCCCAGGGGAATAAAGAGAAGCCTGAAGGGCTGTAGCACACAGGGGAGTGTTTGGACAACCTTTCTGGAGCCTTTAGTGCCCATGGAAGGGAGAAATCCAGAGCCCTGAAAATGTCCCCTACCCTTTCCCCGAGAGGGGTCCCCTCCATAGAGTGTGAGCATCCCTCCAGCTTCTGCCTCCTGCCTGGGATGGGGCTCCTGGGATGGGTCCCTGCACAGAAAGGGAGAACCTGTTGATCCCACAGTTCCCAGGTTGCAACGAGAATGACTCCTAGCCAAGTGCAGGGACATCTTCCACTAGTCCAGGTTGTTTCAAGCCCCCTCCAACCTGGCCTTGCACACTTCTAGGGATGGGGCAGCCACAGCTCCTTCTGGGCAACCTGTGCCAGGGCCTCCCCACTCTCACAAGGAAGAATTTCTCCCTAAAAAGACATCTCTGATCCAAATGTATCAGCATCACTTACCATGGGATTAGAAATGTTCCTGGAAGTCAGGTTCCCCACTGGCTATGAACACACTGAGGCAGATGCTTGGATGCTGGCTTTGGGCCTCCCCAGTTCCTGGAAAACCATCTCCTGATAGCATTGTGGAAGATCACACACAAAGGCAACAGACCTGTGAGTGATCAGGCCACTGGTGCTTACATTTATCAACATGAAGTTCACTTCCCTTCTGCATCTCTAGAAGACAAGTATCATGGTATTGTTATTTTGTAGTTTAATACCCTTTTGAATACACAAATGACTGATTTGTCCCCAGTTACTTGACTAGATAGCAGTGCTTTATTCACATCTGGGGGTCTCCACATCCAGCATCTGTCCTAACCACAGCAGTCCCAGCTCCTTCACTGACACAATACACATCATTGTATTGGTAGAGCACAAAAAAAAAAAATATCATGCTTTGAGGCAAACTGTTACATGGATATATTTATTGCATTGCAGTCTTAGCAATTTTAAATATAAACATTTATATCTGGAAAGCAGAATATTGCAAATTCAGTATTATCCAATATGTTCATAGCAGCATCAGCTTCCTAAGAAACAAAATGTTTAGGAAGACAGAGAAGGAATTACAAATTAGTTACACCCTCATTTATCGCCATCCGACCCAAACATGGAACTGCAGCTGTGGAACAGATATTGAAGTCACCAAATGTGACCTTGAAGACATCAGTGATTTCAAGACTGAAGAGTGTTTTTGTACCTGATTCCCCACATGGTTTTCGTGTGCCAAGGTGAGGTTAACTAACAGTCACGAGCCTGGAGGGGGCAGAGGGTCGATGTATCTGCATTACCTGACAGAGAGAGTTTTGATTACAACACTTGGCACTTATATAGCATTTACCACTTCCCCAGCTCCTCGCAAGGAGTGCTCTTGGACGTGTTACAGCTGTGGAGCGTCAGGGAGAGGGATGGAAGTGACTTGCCAAGGCCATTCAGTGAGCAAGAGGCAGTGAAGAGAGAGGAATTTGTCAGCCCCTGACTTCCAATCCCACATCAGTCTGGTGGCTCCTGCTGCTCCTCTGCAGCTCTCTAAGGAAGTTTTACAGGTGACTGATTGGTTAACAAGTCCCAACCCCTGCAACTACAGTGGGTGTGTGCACCACTTGAAAAGAGGTCAACCCATCTGCTCCCCTTGTAATGACCATTTTAGTTTTAGGAAAACCAAGCATTTCTCTCATCTTGTCCTCCCAGAATAACGTGTCAGCTGAAGACACCTTGGCACAGCTGCACTTTGCTCTGAAGCAGTGGAAATCAGAAGCAATTGCTATAGGAGCAGCTTTCATTTCTTTCCTGAGGGAGAGCACTGATCTTTCGAGAGGAAAAAAGGATGGATATGCTTTCACACAAACTGATCAAACTACTTTTCACTCTGAATGAATACAAGACTGACTGAAAGTCACAGGTGTACTCATTTTTTTTTTCAACGAAGTCATCCAAGTGTACACCAGAAAGCTAGAAGCTAATAAGATAGTTACCCAGAAACATCAGGAGGCATTTTCCTTCCCTGACACACCTTCACTTCCACCAGCTAACAGCAAGAGCGCTTACAGTGACGTCTGAAAGGACTTGTAAACATCATGAGACAAGCATCTCTGCTTTTTCCCCATTAAAGTAGTCCTTTCTCCTGCACCCCAGGAAGCCAACAAGGAAAACCAAGCCTCCTCCATTCCCTCTTCAAAAGGGCAAATTTCTTCCTTCCTTTTTCTCCCACTGGGTTTCCTCTGCAAAGTGTTAAGAGGCAGGATTAAACATGTCAATGATTAGGGATGGAGCCTTGCAGAAATTCCAGAGGCAGTTCAGGTGCTGTGAAAGGCTCACAGCATAAGGGAGGCTGCACTCAAGATTTGGCTCAGCATCCTCCCCTTCATCTACAGAGCTCAACTGCCCAGTGCTGGCAGGATTGTGCCCAAGGCACAGGCTAGAAAGCCCCTTCCCATGTCAAGGAGTTATCACCACCTGAGTAATTCCTCTCCCCTCCTTTGTCATTGCCTGATATCCCATCTACCACTACTCTCTGTCAGTGTGAAGCCATTCCCCCTTGTCCTGGCATCCAGGCCCTTGTCAATAGTCTCTCTCCATCTTTCTTGTAAGCGCCCTTCAGGTACTCGAAGGCTGCAATGAGGTCACCCCAAAGCTTCTCTTCGCCAGGCTGAACAATCCCGACTCTCTCAGCCTTTCCTGGTTTGCAGTACTTTAATTACAATCAGAATTTCAAATATTCTGTAAAAACTTACTTTTCCAATACTATTTCTAGTCAGCACCAGCCTTTCCTAATGTTCTAACAGACTGTCTTAGGATTGCTATTAGTAGAAACTTCAATTTTTTTAAGCCAATGTCAAGAAGCAAAAGCATGAACTGAAGTAGTTCTGGGCTGCAGATTCTGCAGATCTCAGCACTCATATTTTACACTTGGCAGTGCAGGCAGGAGAGAAAACATCCTCATATTAATTGGCAGTATTTGCAGTTATGCTCTGAGGCAGGCACTGGCATATACCTGAGCAGCTTCTCAGGCAAGAGCCTGCATCACCTCTAGAAAGGTGCAGGACTGTGCCTTCCAGTTTTATCCAGTGGCAGAGCTTGCAGGGGAAATTGGTGCTTTTAACTCTGATCTGTTTAATCAAAGCCAGGAAGTGTACCTGGAGATAAACATCTTCATAAACTCAGTGTTTTCAGTCTGCTGTCCCTGCTCCATTTTCCTTCAAGATTCTGGATGAAATAATTTCCACCTGTTTTACTTAGGTCAGTGGCCAGTAAGAAACAGAAAGGATGAGTGTGGGCAGAATGTTGGACAAAATGTCAAATTCAATAAAAATTAGACACCTTTTTTCTCTGCCTCTTTTTATCCTGCACACCTCTTCCAGTGATTCACAGGTCCAAGTGGGTAACTGTAACAACAAACTAGGAAAACCTAGCACTTGGTGAAGGAAAGAAATAACAAAATCATTTTTCAAAAGTTTTAAAAATCAGTTTACTCCAAAAA
Source organism: Nicator chloris (assembly GCA_013400495.1). Classification (NCBI taxonomy): domain Eukaryota; kingdom Metazoa; phylum Chordata; class Aves; order Passeriformes; family Pycnonotidae; genus Nicator; species Nicator chloris. The sequence goes on along the minus strand of WAAE01012353.1, from coordinate 279,909 downwards.
GTAATATTATCCAAGATAAATAATGCTTCTGGCCAAATAATTCCAAAAATCTAAAGAGAACGGTATGAAAATCAAAAATAGTCAAAGGCTCTCAGGATCCAAAACTGGATGGGGTAACATTCCTTAGGGAAGGGTAAAAAGCAGTGGGCACTCAGGCCTGTTCCTGCGGAGACACTGCCCTGCCCTGCTGAGGGAATGCTGCAAAAGAAACAATGAATCCAAACACTGAAGGAGAAGAAGCAGATGGAAAACAGCACTCGCTGATTACTTCAGTAATCACCTGCGGAGGACATGCTAACTACTTCACTCTGAGTCAGAAAAAAACCCTCGAGGCAATTAACAAGCTGGACAAGTCAGTTGAGGGAAGGAACCAAAGCCACGCTTTTTTATAAGCTTTTTTTCTCCTTTGGCCTTACCTTTTCTACTACCACAGCCTAAGAAGTGTTTGATAAAAATGAAGCACCTTTGCAAAAATATTTCCTAAGAAATAATCCCGGAAATGAGAAATTATTTTAAAACTTCCTTAAATTATCCCAATGCTTCTTCGAAGTTATTGCAGAAAACTGCTCCCTGCAGTAACTGGGTATCTCACTCCAAACACACTTTAGTAACCACTGCTGAGCACCAGGATGAGCAAAGTCCTAGAAATACAGGACAGGTGGCAACCTGTGGATCCTTTCAACAGAGGTTTTCATATCTGCCCAAAGCTTTTTCACTCTCACGTTGCTCTCTGTTTCTTACTCTTCATTCCTTAGCACAAAGACTTTGGTGTGTCTGTGCTCACAGCACCACTGCAGCAAGAGAGGAAGGGCTGGGAGCAAAAAACTTTTTGAACAAAACAATTTTGTTGAGTTTGGAAAAGGAAAACCATAGAAAGAAACAACCAAAAACAATAAAAAAAACCAAAAAAAAACCCAAAAAACCCACAACACTGAAAACCAAAGCTCGTTTGTTTCCAAAGGTTATTTTCTTTTCTTTTTTTTTAGCAGATTTAGGAGAATACTTCAGTGAGGTAGAAGAATCCATTTCAGAATACGACATTCAATTTTATTTGAAGAGCAACATTATCTGAAGTACTGAACAAGCAAGCTCTCCAGCTCTGCCCAAGTGTTTCTGCCTCTCACGCTCCTCTTCTGCTCTCCCTCGTCCAAGTGACAACATACCTACAGGATCACTTGCTTCATCACAATCATGATGCTTGAAAGAGATGAAATCTGTAAGACAGCATTTTAATAATGCTTTTTAAAAATATACAATGCCAGAAAGAAGTGGGAAAAGGATGACATTTTGGAAGATCTAAAGTTGTAGAAGAGGAAGCAGCAGTATTAGGAAGAAGCTTGGAAATAATGAGAAAGGTGGAGAGGAAAGTAGGAAACAAACGAACCAACAAATAGTTCATTAAATCTAAATTGAAAGAGAGCAGTTTAATGAACTTCACAGATGAGAGGAGGAACATTTTAACAATGAAGTAGTGCAAAAAAAGTAGATAAACTATAATCCTTAACCAGGTTTGCTCACCAAGGTGATGATTCTGGACGAACAGGTCAGGGATGATATAAAAATCAAGGCACAAACTTAAGTCTAAGCACCAGCATTTTTCATTAAATGTAAACAAAGAAATTCATAGATGTAAAGCAACAAACACCTGTAAGGTTTCAGGGAAAAACCCATTATGAAAGGGTTGCTGAGACTCCCAGCAGCAACTGACAACTTGGGGAAGTGTCAATTGACAAGGAAGGGCAGCACAGCCACAAAAAAACCTCAGATCTTAATTAATGCACAAGGCATAAACTAGACAGACAAACAGAATTAAGAATATGAGGTGAAAACAAGCAAGAGTTCAGTGAGCTGTCACTGTATATCAGCCTGAGGGTGATCTGATCTCCTTTGGTCAAATATGAAGGAAAGAAGAGAGGTCAAAACCAGTGGCCTTTGGTACTAATAGAAAAGGCAGAGAGGAGTCATCCCAAGCAGCTGAAATAAAAAGAAAGCTGCCAGAAAACAGAGAGGAAAATCCACACAACCAAAACATAAGGAAGAAAATATTCACTTGCAACAAAAGCTGTTGGGAAGTCAGGAGCAGAGATAAGCACCTTGTTTCTAGCTTCACTTGTTTCTGGTAATTTGTGAGGGTTCTGGTTAGTACACAGAAAACCAACTGGAAAGGATGCAGAAAGCCAGAACAAGAACAGTCTTTGTAAACCAGAGTTTAGAATGTCCTGAGGAGACAAAGTATTGACAGAAGAAAGAGGGGAAAAAAAAAAAAAAGAAAAAAAAAAGAAGAAGAAAGAGAAGGAAAAACTGCAGAGCACATGAACACAAACACGAACAGTAAAGAAGGAAGGGGAAACAAGAACCTCCATGAGAAGAATCTTTTCAGTGCCTAGTCGCAGTTCACAGAGGGATGGGATTACAACAGTAAAGCAATGTTTCAGAAGAAGCTGTAGAGAGTATTTAATTCTTTCTCTTTCCTTTTTTACCCTTGATGAAACTATTTTGCCTCAACAGTACTTTTTATTCTGTCCCAGGCAGAACTCGGCTTTGAGCTCAGTGGCTGAGCTCATCAAGCCCCATGTCATGTGAAATATTGACATAAGTTTCAAGCTCCCCCAGAGGCAAACAGCTGCTTTGTGTGTCCAGAATGCCTGCTAAATGATTTCTGTGATTCACCCAAACACCAGACATACCTCTAACGACCAAGCAAGCAGAATGCTGCATCTGCAGCAACAGAAATCCATGTCACCCACAGTACAGCCACTTAATTTGAGAACTCAGGGCATCTATATGCAATGTAAGTCCTGCTATAAAGCAATTTCCCAACTTCAGCTTAAACACACAGAGCTGATGCAAAGCACAAGGCAGTTGAGATGAATACAGAATAGCAGCATGAAATCTCCTTTGACAACAAAGGGAACAGGCTACATAATGGAACAGCTTCATTTACCCTCAAACTTCTGCAGGCAGGTTTTTTGAAAAGCAGTTTATATCTGCAGAACCCTGGCCTGACCTGCAATAATTCAACAGCCTTGATAAAATGAAACACTGATGAGTTGAATTTGACTTCTATACTTCAAAACCTTTTCAGGCACATCTCCAAAGCTCAACTAGAATTAGATGATGTATCCCTCACATGGACAGGAAAAACCCTTGAAGATTCCTGCTCCATGAGAAGTGCTAGAGACACAGCAGCTCTGGTTTCAATAGAGGGAGCCTGAAAGGTGTTCAAATACAGGACAGGTGTGCTCAGCACAAACACACCTGAGAAAAACCCAATCTTTGCCAGCTTCAGTGTTACACTAAGTAGCAAGTGGGTGAAATACAAAAGGATACTTTTCCATCTTCACCCACAGATAAATTCCAAGCAGGGAGGTCTCTGGATCAGCTACATCATCTGCTTGCTGGTGACACAGGGCCAAAGCACAGCATTACAAAGAGAGCCTAAGCTTTGATACTGGAAACAAGTTACAGTCCTGCCAGCACCCACATTAAAAGAGCAGTTTACAATTAAGAGGTTTTCTATCACACAGGGCATTACAGAGCTAACTATGGCAAAGAGGCCAGTAGACATCAGCAGGATGTGACTCCAATGTTTTATAGACTATTTAAAAATTACTCTCAGAATTATGTCTGGAAAAGAGGACATCCATGTAACAGCAGCAGATAAACCGTTGGTTTCATTAGCAATTTCCTCTTGATATTTCTCAGAATGTGCAAAAGAGCATTTCTGATTTACTGCAGGTCCAGATCTCATCCTTAAATGTGTGCCACAAGTAGCTCATGTAACAGAGTACATCAAAATTCTCTTACAACCCTCTCCATTTAGCTTCTTTTAAAGAAACAGTGGGATCTGTGCTTAACTCCCTCCTATGACAGAAGTAACTGCATTGCTGACCTTCTCCTAAGACCCCCATCAGGGATCTAAGGAGGCTGCTTTGGCATCAAGCCCAGGATGCTCAAGTTACAACTCTTTCCCCTACCTTGTGCTGGCAATGGAAAACCAGCCACGGTACCATCCTACTCAATGACAACTCTAAATAGCAATGGGAGCTGCAGCAGCAAGTCATGCTATCAAATAAATATGCTCACAAAGGCTCAGCCAAGTCAATGTGCTAAATGGACAAGCAAGACATTCTCTCCTCGGATAAAGATCTGGTTTATGTGGCGTGTGAACACCTGCTGATAATCCACCTTGGGCCGCCTTCTCCTCCGGGACTGGCTCCTTGCTCGGGCCCCACCAGCACTGGCCCCCTCTCTGTGGGCAGTCCTGCTGCCCACATCAGCTTCACTTCTGTCACCTGGGGTCTTCTTCTCTCCAGCTCTGCCCAAGTGTTTCTGCCTCTCACGCTCCTCTTCTGCTCTCCCTCGTCCAGATCCAACTTTCAAACTCAGCGTTTGAGAGTCATTTGTCAGGGCCAGCTCCTCTGAGACAGTCTTTGAGTCAGCTCCCTTCTTCCCTGAGGATTCCTGCAGCCTGAGTCTGTTAAACAGCTGTGAAAGGACAGTTGTATCCATGACCACATTCGTAAAACAAGAGAGGCTACTTGTTCACACTTCTACAATGTATTTTTATGTACAATCCCAAATCAGCTCACAAGACACAGTGACAAATCTCCACCAGCAATAAAGACCATGTTTGCTTACCAAAGTCAAACAGAGACAAAAGGTGAATGAGACTCTTGCATGGTCATGACTGTCTTAATGTGAGCACCAAGGAATTTCATTTGGGGAGCAACACTGCTGTGTAGTAGCCTTTAACTTTGGTCAGGAGAAACAGAGAGACCAAGTTGCTCCTACAGCTCACTTTTCCTCATGTTCTTTTAACGTTGTCAGACAGTTTTAGAGAGATTTCCATCCTTGTGTCATGAATTCCTAAGATAAGGGGCCTCCATCAGCAAAGTCTGTACACTGAAAAACTGAGAGATCTTTTGTGCTCCCCAAAACAAACTAAAAGATGTAGGTATTCTGGGAGGTAAGCAGACCACAAACAACAGAAAAATAATAAAAGCTACAGCAAGAGACCCAAAGCACTGTATGAACTCATTAATCTAAGAATACACGGTGCTGAAACTGGAAAAGAAATTGCTTTTTACTCTGGCAGCAGACAAGCTTTTATGAAATAATGACAAATGAGATTTTTGGTTAGTCTTTCTCTTCCCAGCAACAGGATGGAAAGCCAATGCCTGTGAGAGTGAGCTAAAGGAACAATGACAACTTGATTATTTTTAACTAATTTTTTAAAAAAGGAAGGGTGGAATCTATCAGAAAACAGATTTAAATGGCAGGAATTTGAAAGCAAACTCCTCACAATGAAACAGTTTAAATGTTTTTGTGATGCTTCTCTGATGTTCAAAAAGCCTGGAGCTGTTGCCATTAAACGGGCACTGCCCTGTCACATTTTTTTTTTCCTTCATTGTTCAGAAGTTCATCTATCATCTCTTCAGTTGTCAACGTGGTAAACAACTCTATTTGCAGCTGGATCCTAGAGAGTAGAGACCTTTAGAGATCTTGGGCTTCACAGTACCCAGACTGGAAGCTCAAGTGACCAAAGAGCTGTGTTGTTTCCCTGGCTGCAGACATAGAGTGTGCCATGAGGAACTTCAGTACCAGAGGAATGCTCTGCTACATTCCCTGGCAAGACAAACGTGGACCTGATCAGTCACAGGTGCAAAAACACACAGAAGAAATCCCACATCAAAACCCACAGAGTAAGCTTCTAGAAGCTCAGCACTTTACATTAAGCAGTGGCAGCACCTCTGATCTGATTCTAAAGTGGAGCTTTAGTAATACTGAACCACTAAAGTACTTTCAGAAAGATCAGAAAACATTTTGGGTATTTTTTTGCTCAGTTCAAGTTATGTAAGAGTCATCTGTAATAAAAGGAGGTAAAATATTTCAAATGTAAACATGGGTTGCAAATCAATGCTCCCTTTTTATTACTTTGAAAAAGGAGATCCTAGTAAGAAAGGAGATGTTACCTACTCGGGTCAGTGAGAGTTGAGGTTCTGCATAGAAGGCTTTGCCCGTTATTGGTTTCCTGTAAGTCTCATCCACATCTGTAAGGGCCTAAAAAAAGATAAAAGAAACTGAAAGATCGAAATTAAAATGAAACACGAAGCAGCTTTGGACCAGCTTTGTGTCAAAGCATTATGAAATTATGTTCTGTGAGAAAATCCATCCCAGGAACAAGCTGTGCTTTGGAGCTGGTTTGTTAATCATTTAAATTGTACTGAGGTATAAAAGCAGCAGCAAAGTTCATTCTGCATTACTTGCAAAATCTCTCTGATCCTTGCCTGCAAAATCCTTCCCTCCTCCCCACTTCCAAAGTTTTCACATCTCCAGGCTCACAGATATTTAATAGCTGCTTTTCTAACTACTCTCTTTAAGATCTTTACAAGGTAGAAAACAGGGAAAAGATTTTGTCACTGGCAGCTCAGTGATGTTAGTGAAAGAAAACAGAGAAGCACCCAACACTGTAGAAAGATTGGGTTTTGCAGCGAACGCTCTGGAAGCTTCTGATACTCCTCATATTCCACCTTCCCATGTTCTTATACAAAACCTCTGAAGATTTTGGGAACTCTTCAAAGCTTCTCTTTCACCTAAAACCTCTGATGGCTGGGCACCGCCCAGATGGACCAGTCCAACACCAAGTACCACTTAAGTCTGAAATCCAGCACTTGGTACCAGAGCAAATTAGTCTGTGAATCACAAAACCACATTAACTTTCCCCATATGTCATTTGCTTAAACCTGTTGCAAATTTCAAGTTTTCAGTATAACAGTTACAAATCAAGGGATGGAACAATAATTACCATATTCCAGAATTTGTCAAATGCAACCAAAAACCCTGTGCAGACTCCACGAAGGCCTTTGAAAGTGCGGATGTGGACATTAATTCTGACACCATCTCGGACACAGCGATGAAGTTCCCCCAGTGGGCTGCCTTCATGGACTAGAACAGAAAGAAAACATCACCAGTCTTCACCAAAATATATAGAATCATAGAATAGAATCATATAATGGCCTAGTTGGAAAGATGGATTAAAGATCATCTTCTTTCAACTCCCTGCTGCAGACAGGGACAGCTTCCACCAGACCAGACTGCTCAGAGCCTCATCCAGCCCGGCCTTGTACACTTCCAGGGTTGGGGCAGTCACAGCTTCTCTGGATAACCTGTGCCAGGGCCTCACCACCCTCACACCCAAGAATTGCTCTCTCACATCTAATCTAAACCTACGTTTTTTCAGTTTGAAGCCATTCCTGCTTTTCCTGTCAATACATATTCTTGTAAAAACTCTCTCTTCAATATCTATCTATCTAAAAACCAAGTAGAAATCCACTCTATGTACAAGCATGGCAGAGCTTGGCACAATACTTGTGTTCACAACAATAGCAATGAAGAAGCCCCAAGCACTGTAGCACACTGTGGTTGCCATTACCAGACCACCAAAACTCTTCTTACAATGGGAAGAGTCAAGACTTTAGAAAATATGAAGGTTTTGCTTTACATAGCCCACAGCCAAATCAGCCTTAGCTGAAAATCTTTTTGCTACATTTCAAAAGCATGCCAAGTAATCTGAACTGTAAATAAAAGTGGTTGAGAGGGAACAGAAGGCTCATAGGGGCAGAGTTAGTTCCACAGAAAAGACAAAAGCCTGGTTAAGGCTACCTCAGATTAGTTATGAGCTGTGAATAAAGAATTGTAGAAGATATGTTCTTTTCCTTTACAAGGGAATTTCTGAAACAATGAATGACTCAAAATCCTTCAACTTACTAAACTGGACCAGTCAAAACTGACAAAAATGCATTGTTTCAGTTAAGATTTCAGCAGCCAGCTGAACATTCTGCAAAGTCATACAAGTCTTTGGCAAGGAAATAAAATTACTCTAAGGAGCAGCCAGCAATCAAACCATGCTAAACCCCAGGGCAATAATGCTTTTACCAGGGCAAAAGTGAAGGAATTCAGTAAAATGTATAGCTTGCCTGGCTCACACAAGTCTTGTCTGCACACCAGAAATCTTTGCAAGTGTAACTTATCTAGAGGGGTAAATATTATTTACAACTTCCACCCATGCTTTGGTACCCGTTTGCTTGTGCAAACACAGCCCCAGGATTGCTGTACAATTCCTACTAAGAGTCAGGGAAAAGACATGGTCTAAAATCTCACATGGCTCTCCACATTAATAAAATATGTGAGCCAGAGATGATCTCTTACCTTGTGCCTTGGGGAGTGTGGATTCAAGATTTGTACACCAGAAAATGCTTCCTGTGAGTGTAAAGTGACTGTAAAACAGCTGATCTGCAGGACTGGGCTGCATGGTAATTCATGGCCACAGCAGGGAAATCTAAATCAGTTTCCTCTAAATTACTTAATCACATTTATTTTTTGAGATCCATTGTCTTCTTGCCAGCCCTCTCCAGCTGGATAACTGCAGGAAATTGGTTACACACAGAGTATAAGCTGTCTCAGCACCTCCCAGCCTTGCTCAGGGGGTCTTTCCATGAGCCTCTGTGTCTCCTTCAGCTGAACTGATAACAAACATGTTCTGGACTGTCAAATCCATCACATGTCTCCTTCAGCTGAACTGATAACAAACATGTTCTGGACTGTCAAATCCATCACAGGAACCACAGACGACACCATCATGATATCAAATTGATGCTTCCAATCAGAAAACAGTATTTTTTCTAACCAACCCTGAGAATTTACATAATAATTTAAAATCCAGACTTATTTTTAGATTTTAGGTTCCAATATTCCCTCTAAATAGGAACTCCATCTACAACTTCTTACAGAATTCTACATCCAACTCTTATTTCCAGCTATGCCTCTGCCTCTCTGTACCCAGGAAAACACTACACAGCTCTACTAAATCTACACTCTGCCCACTTTTCCTTGCTGTGTAAGGTTCTGGCTCCTCCACAGCAAACCTCCATCTTTGTCTGAGCAGAAGGGCAGAACACATCATCCAAAAACCCTTCAACAACCTGACATTCCCAGAAAAAATAAAGCCAGCAACGCAAGGCATTTATTTTTGGAACACACCTCCTCTGCAAGCACCAAGGGCTGCAATGAGCAGGCTCTGCACACAACTAAATCTGTCTGTGCCTTCTGTGTTGTTAAGAACAAGCATGAAGAATTTTTCAATAGATAGGAAAAAGAGTTACCTAGTTGGTACACAAAATCCAACCCCTACATGTATAAAATAAGCACATGCTTAATACCAGGACTCTGAAAAATGACTCAAAAGCTACTGTAAGCAGAGAGCAAGCACTCCAAAAGGGTGAAAATAAAGATCTAAACTCTGGTTAAGTTCAAGTTCTTGTCCTCAGGGCAGACTCTATTAAGAGGTAATATTAAAAAAACCTCAAGAGAAAAGTTGAAATAACTCAGAACACTGTCAAACACCTTTCCACTTGCCCTGCACATGAATTCTCTGCCTCTTGGTGAATTCAAAGTAATGACAAATAGCTCATCTTGAACTGATCCGACACAATCCAAGTCCCAAACACCTGTGGTACAGACATCCCCCAATTACAGGGAAAGCACACGATTTTGGCTATAAATCACTCTTACAACACCCCAGGCTGCTGAACAGCACTTTCTGTATCAGTTGTGCCAGTCTCCTTTGAAGTCCAGACATGGATGTGTGGATATTAAGTATGTGTTCTTAATGGTTCTTAATTTTTACAGGTTTTTTTTCCCTCAATTTTCATCACCAGTGCAAACTGAGATATTTTTATTAAGATCTGAAATCAATATTTAAGGTCAGTTTTCTGGAAATCCTGTGCCAATAGAACCTCTGCATTTGTGCAGAACACTAAGTGTGATACTTAAGATCATGCAGCATCTATAGCAATGAATATATTTTGTTTTAGTGTCTAAGCAAGAAAAAGGTTTTTGCCTTGGGCATTCAGAATTGAATATTTTGAGCTTTTCTTTTTTAGAAAAAAAAAATAAGTGATGGTGAAAAGATAATTTGATCCAAAATGAAGCCCAGTATATTTAATTAAGTGCACTAAAGTTACATCTCACCTGACAGCAATGCCATTTGAATCCTGGTGTGGGGACGCAAGTAGAATCTCTTCATGTTTAGAGGATGTTTACCCTGCCTGCACACATAACATTTTTACAAGAAACATGTATCATCATCATAGCTGATGAATTTACATCACAGCTCTCTCGCACCTCAATCCACTGTTCTGCCATCCTGTTACCAGAAATGCCAGTATTTCTGCCTGCAGGATGTTTGGTCAGCAACTAAGTAACAGCAGTGTGTTACAGACTTACCCTGTGGTTATGGTTTAACTAAATTCTGGACTGACCCAAATATGACCCTGAGATTAGCTCAGTTGGTAAGAGCACGGTGCTAGTATCCGTCCTGGTTTAAAATAGTACTTTTGAGAATACAGCAGTGTCTCATCCTTTTTCTCCTTAAAACCAAGAGGATGTACGTAATTCACCAATTAACACAGCAGAACATCACCACAACAAACTCAGTGTCATCTCTGCGTGAGCAGCTCTGTGAAACGCTGTTCCTCATTCCTGCACACCATTTCAGAGAATCACGGTCTGGGATGGGAGGAACCTTAAAGCCCATCTTGTTCCCATCCATCCATCTGCCATGTGCAGGGACACCTTCCACTACACCAGGTTGCTCCAAGCCCCATCCAACCTTGCCTTGGATACTTCCAGGGACGGGGCAGCCACAGCTTCTCTGGGCAACCTGTGCCAGTGCCTCTGCACCCAAGTGTCATTTCCCGTCAAACTAAATCATTCCCCGCACACCACCCACCCACACCCCGTTATCATCCAACCGCTTCCGCCAGCCATCGCTCTCTCCTCACCCCCAAACTCCACCGCAACCCTCGACCCACCTCAGCATGACCCCGGCCCTCACACCCTCCGCCTCCTCCTCAGCCCCTGGCTCCCTGTGCCCGCCCGGCCCGGGGCCGCGCTGCTCGCGCCCTTACGGGGCATCCTGGTGAGGACATTGCGCGGTGCCCGCCGCCGCCGCGTCGCCGTTCCGCCTTCAGCCGCCTCCTGCTCGGGGCCCGGGTTGACCATGAGGCTGCGGAGGCGCTGGATGCGCTCGGGGTCGGCGGCGGNTTGCCGGGAGGGGCCCGGGGGGGGCCCGGACACCTCCCTGCTGCGTCCGGCAGAGGCCGCAAAAATGGTGAAGGGTCTGGAGCATCTCTCTTTTACAAGATACACTGCGGGAGCTGGGCCTGCTTAGCCAACAGACTCAAAGGAGGGTATTAAAAGGATGGTGCCAAACTCTTCGAGGTGACAGGATGAGGGGCAGCGCACGTAAATTAAAACACAAGAAATTTCACCTCAACGTGAGGAAAAGCTTCTTTACGCTGAGGGTGGCAGAGCTCTGGGACAGCTTCCCAGGGAGGGCGTGCAGTCTCCCTCTCTGGAGACATCGCAGACCCACCCGAACACGTTCCTGGACAACGTGCTCCAGGTGTCCCTGCCCTGGCAGGGAGGTTGGGCTGGATGATCTCCAGAAGTCCCTTCCAACCCTAACAAATCTGTGATTATTTTCAGTTACCCCCACTGGTGCAACCCTCCCCCTGCAGCCCGCTCTGGGGACCATCCCTGGATCGGGGACCAAACCCTCCTGCCCCAGGCCATGAAATGCCACCTGGGCAACAGGCGGCTGCAATGTCATTTGCAGTTTAATGCATAAAAGGATACACAGGGTAGAGTAATTTCACTAGAGGAACAGCAAGAAAACACTTTTTATAGGTTTTACTATAATGATTCACCACCTCCATTAATGTTTTCCTAAGGGGTTCTTGTAGCTTTAATGCTTCTTGTTACGTCAGTACATCAGCCATAAGTTGTTCACCAAATTCAGAGGAAACACCTCTTTCTTCACTGGGTCACAGTACAGGATTCCTGCAGCTACAGAAATCCCTGTGTGTTGTGTGTGCCACCAACACCAGGCTGCTGCTTGACCCTTGGGAATAGTTATTTTCCCCTACAGCTGTGGAGTCATATACATGTACACCTTATGCATGAGGATGCCACGTGGAACTCCTTTCTCTAGCATTTATCTTAATACAAATTAAAGGCCATGGTTGTACAGACAATCCTTATCTTGGTTCCAAAGTCTGCATCCATATGTGAACAGCTCTATTGACTTATTCTATATTATTGTAAGAATGAGTTAATTAGAAAACACAATGACCTTAAACAGACCTGTTTTTTATATACACACGCACAATGTACATACATAAAGATTCTGTAGAATGTATCAGGCAGCCATAATACATAAAACAAAAAACTGTATAATACTTTCCAAACTTAAATCATGGCTGCCAAATTATTTTTTTAATCTTTCGTCTGTTACCAGGCTGAGTAAATCCAGCTGTTACCAGTTCTGGAACAGTTGCTTCGTATGTAATGTCCAAAGTCAGGCACTACGCAGTAACATGGAATTCCAAAGTCAAGTAATTTGCATTTGTGTTAGAAGATAAAAAACCAACAGAGAAAAAGTTCTTAGGGGTAAATGACAGGTGCAATGATTCATTCTGAATCATTATCTCACCGTCAAGCCACATCCTCTTCCTAGGAATCATGCAGCCCATTCTACAAACTAGAAACAAAATACATTCTCATTCCATGTACTTAACCAGTACAGAGAAGTAGGGGGGAAGCCCTGTGCTATTATAAACCCACAGACTCATTGCCTAATCTCGGGAAGAACCTGGGAAGTTGAAGTTTACATCAGCCCCTGGTCAGGGGGGGACGTTTTAAAGAAAGCCACCAAAAACACATTGCCTTAAATGTGCAAGTTCTTCTGCAGGAAGGGGAATCAGAGCAGGCTGATAAGGGAATTAATGGGAATCTAACTCAGTACTGTGATCTTCTTCAGTCACACTTGATCTTTTCTTTCTATTTTTATGGCCAGTCCCAACTGCTGACCAGCTCTTCATTAGCAACAACTGGGCCAGTTACTGTTCTGGGATGTTTTTGAAACCAGCTTGGTTAGAAGCAGTAATAGTTGTATAAACACCTATTATTATAGCTGTATTTCTACACTGAAATTGGTTATTTCCCTCTAATTCCAGTTACACTGGGACAAGCCCATATCCATTAGCAGATATAAGTATTTCTGCTCTGAGAGATTGATTTTGACAAAGGTCTTTAGTGACAGTTAAATCAGAACAGAACTGTGCATAGAGCAGGGAACACACTCCTCCCTTCCCACTAACAAACATGGATGGGCAGCACTGCTCTGTCGTTCCCAGGGAGATCAGAAAACAGCAGCACAAATTGTTGTTGGCTCCCTCTTTGCAGGCACCTGGAATGTTGTGCTACATTGTGCTGTATTTTTAAAAAAAATATACTGTGTTGTGCACAATAGGAGACAGGTGAACTCCCAGGCCATGGAATTTGAGGGAAGATGTCTATACATGTCCTAACAGAATTCCAGCTGTACAACACTATCTTTATTATTAACTTCACTGTTTGGAACTGTCACCACTAGTGACAGTACAAGTCCCAGCAATGAGAAAGGCCACATAATAAAACACAGCAGGGAAGGTACTATTATTTATACTTTTTAAAAGTATAAAAATCCTGTACGTTTGACAAATACTTTTAAAATCAACCATGGAAAACTGCTGGGCTACTCCATTGCATTTCAGTAAGAATCAGACATCAGGCGCTGAACAGGTTGTCACTTATCTGACTAAACACGCCAGCCTTGAAATTTAATACTAAATCCCAATTGAAGTATTCTGGTCCATCTCAGTTGAAAACAAAAATCAAAATAATAATTTTCTGTTCAAATATACAGGCTTTCAGCGGTTCAATAAAATACTTCATTGTTTAAATGCTATAGAAATACAGGAAATTTCTACAATCTTTTTTTACAAATACAAATGTACAAGGCAGGAATAGTCTTAATTCATGATGAGTTCTTAACATTCAAGATACAATATGATTTTAGCTTTCCATATGGGTATATCCTTCAATGTCACATTCTTTTTAGGCAGCAACAGTGCTAAACCCAATGTAGCTGCTGAAGAGGGTTACAGGTCAAACTCTGCCAGCCACCATTCGTATTCCTCACTTGCCAACAACCCAAGCAGAGCCAAATGTAAACTCCCAGTTATGCTCATCAAAGATATCAACTATCCTCAGCCAGAATCTCGGGATATTCCTCCCAGAACTGGTCCCCAATGATGTCACAGTGCAGGGGAACAACTTTAGTCTTTGTCCGGGTCACTTCCACTTCTTTTTCTTCTTCTTCCTTTGGCAGTTTTATTTTCTTGGTGATGACTTCATTGACCTGAAAATACAGTTGACACATTAGCAGACATAAAAGACTCCAGAGTGGATTCAAAAATTCTAATAAAAAAGAATTTAATAAAAAAACACAGGACAGGAATTTCTCCCACTAAATCAATGATGCAACTGTAGAATAATGAACATTTTCAAGTTACCTTAAAGCAGAAAAGGACTAAACCAACTATGAGCTGAGCTACCTTATTGAACAGAAGTTTGTAATTCCTTTGCCATGGACATACTTGGGACCTAATCCTGGGAAGGGCCTGGCCCCAAGGATGCACACATTGTCATCTGCTGATACACGTTTCATCTCAATGGTCATAATTTGTATCTAAGCCAGACTTCAGAGACTGGTTTTTATATTATGCTCATAGAAACAGCTCTCAAAACCACCTCCAAAACAACGGGTCATCTTATACATAATTATAGGGCAAATATAGTTAATTTTAAAATATATTTATTTCTATACATACACTGGAGATACATGTGGTGCTCTTACAGTGCAGTCTGTCTGCCACAGTATGAGCCCAAAGCAAGTGGCAGTATGGTTTTTTACCTTCTGCCATATTAGAACAGTTCCTTTTCTATACATCAAAGGTTCATTGTTGTAGTTGATGTTGAATTCAGAAAATAAGATTTCATTCTTATCTCCAGCCAAAGTTCCCTGAGAGGAAAGAAAAACACTCTTAGAGAAAGGAAACAAATTGTATCTCTAGGGTAGAAGAGGGGTGAACGTTGGAAGGAAGACAGACATTTGTAAAGGCTTTTCACCTTTAAGTCACAAGGTTTAATTGCTTCTCTCAACAGAGAAATTAAGTCCAACTGCCAAATGAGTATTAAAACTGAGAGGGTTTTTATTACGTTTGCAAGACAAATGGAAGACAGTCAACAGATTCCGTCCCTTAACAGGAATAATCTGCTGAAGTCTGCACCAGGAGATAAAACACAACAGGACCTGAATTCTGCCACCATTCCTCATGTGGTTGGATGCTGAACATTTTATGACATTTCTAAGATTTCTGAAATTGCTAACTAAGAACTTAAAACCCTGCTAACACCTGACCCAAAATTACATTATTTGCTAGTGGTATTAATACCTGCACAATTGAAGAAGTTGTTGACTGCAGCCACAAAATTATTACAGTAATGGACAAGCCAGGGCTGCTGGGCAGGCAAGACGCTTTGAAATCTTATGATTTGATTTTTAGCAGTAAAAAAGCATGACTTCTGCAGACTCTTACCCGGAGCCTCTCCTGTGCTTGCACTGGTGTCAAACCACTTCGCTGTACAAGCATCCAGAACACTGTATTATAAAGGTTATTAATATGGCCTAGAGAAAACACAGAAATGAGTGTGAGGAAGATTATTTACCAAATCTGAGTCACTACTCAGGAAAAAACAGCTTTATTTCCAGAGCTGTATCCAAGAAACAGCCAAGAGTAATGGAGAATTGATATAATCAGTTTCTAAAGGAGATACAATGTTTATAAAACATTTTTAAGGTACTGCATATCATGACTAGAAGACAGATTTCCTAAGTGAAAAGGGCACAGCAGAGGCTGAAGGGTGTTTAATGCTGTGAATTTGAATATTCACATCTCTTCATTAAAGAAGATTTCCTCGGCCAAGCCAACTCGGAACATTAAAATTAATTTATTAATTTTATTAGCAGTTCTAATATTTCTTGTGCTGAACTCACGCTCAGGATGCAATAAATTTAGTTGTAGTCTAAACACTCCAAATTTCAGCCAGTACCCATACAAAGCCCAGAACAAGTGTAATACTATTGAAAACTACCACCCTACCTGCTGTTCTTCCACTGACAACTGTAGATACAAATACACTGGCAGAAAGGATATTTCTGTTCAGAGGAAGTGAACTCAATTGCACAGATCTCTCTTTTCTAGGAACACTTACAATCTGCTTGCCTCCAGCTGAGGTAGTCCTTCAAATTCTGGTTGCTGGGATACAACACAATTCGTCCATCAAATCCTGGTGGGTACAGAAGCTCCTGGTCCTTGAAGTAATCCTTCCAATAGAACACGTAACTTGAGGAAAACTGGGAGACCACATGAGTCATGAACTTACTTGCAAACCCAGAACAAGAGAAAAAAAGAAAAAGAATACATGAGCGTGGTTATGTATCTGTGGTTATCTGAGGTATCAGTAGTGATAACTCTAGTGGAGAGCAGCACTTCTTAAATAATGGCCAAACAAATGAGGAATGATAGAGTCTTTTGAACAGAGGTACTGAGAATCGTAACATCTTCTTAAAAGAATGTCTGTTTATAATGTTTTGATTGCTTATATGAGTTGTTTATGTAACTTTTTTACAAGTTCTGTATTATTGAACATATTTTCCTGAAAGATCTCATGTAAAGAATCCACATGAAGAACTTGAATTAACTGCAGTGCAAGCACCAGCCCTCCTCCTAACCTCTGTGTGTAGGTTATCTGAGGAATTATAAAGAGATGTTAAAAACAAGTTCACTTCAGTATCATAGCAGCTGTTACCTTGCTCTTCTTTTAAACCACCTGCTCTTCTTTTTGAAAACAAAACTATATTCATCACTCTGTCCATAAGCAATAGCAATATCCTCCAGTTCTTGCATCACTGTCTGTGCACACTTGGTCATCAGGTGCAGAGCACGGTCATCATTTGGCTTTTTGAACTCGTGCTGCTCAGAAAACCTTCAAAGCAAAAACGGTTGCATAAGAATCCCTGAAAAAGCTACTAAAAATGCTAACTCATTCATTTTCCTCATATTTGCTTTATATGAATATTAATTTCCTGTATCCTGTCAATGCTCACAAAACAATTCCCTCCAGGTATGGAAAGCAGGAACAAAAATCCTCATTATCCACTCAGGATAACCCATTCTCTTTCCCACCAGTATCTGACCCTAACCAGTCTTTCAAAGCAGCTGGTTTATGAATTTTAATTGAAAATGGATAACAAATACTACTTTCTGTAAACTCCCTTTCTCACAGGGTGTATTCAGTCCAACAAGGGCAACATTATCAATAAACGTGTCAAAACTCAAGAGCTTTACCAAAACCAGAGATAATATCCCAGCAAGAATCTGTGTTAGCTACCAGCTAACTGTGGGAACTGTGCCCCATTTATGCCGCACTGATTCCAAACACCAATACACATCCCTGTATAGCAGATGCTGTCCCTCCCCAGCACACCCAAGGCACTGGAACCACTTCCCTACTGGGACCATTCCCTACCACCCAGCTCTGAAGCCGCCCGTGAAAACAAAATCCCGGTGGAATCCCGTGCCCTGGAGAGGCCGAGTGGGGGACACGAGGATCTCTAACCCTGCACCTGCAGGACTCAGGCCGGACAGGAACAGCGCAGCGCAACCCGGGCACCACCAGCACCCTGCTCTCGGCACAGCGCTCTCAGCCCGCACCCGCGGGGTGCCCGCAGCGCCCGCCGCGGCCCTGCCCGCACCTGTGGAAGTTGCGGCCGTCCAGCCGCACCACGATCCAGCAGTTGGGCAGGACCGTATCGTCCGCCTCGAAGTCCCGCACGTACTCGAACTTGCTCTTGGCCATGGCGAGGCCCCGGCGGCAGCGCAGAGAGCCCGAGGGGCAGGCGGCGGCGATGGCCGCGGCCGCCCGGCAGCAGCGCAGCATGAGCGGCGCGGAAGCGGAAAGAGCGGCGCCCAGCCCTTCTGGGCGGCCCGGAGCAGCGCTCGATGGTGCCGGAGGAGGGCGGGCGGAGCCGGCGGGCGGAGCGCGGGGCGGCTCCGGCAACGGTGCCCATGGCGGCTGCGGGGCGCGGAGCCGGGGCTGGGGGTCCGTGCGCCCCGGTCCGAGCGCGCCGAGCAACGAGCGCGGGATGGGCGGTCGGGGCGGCCCCACCGGTGGGCGCGGGACGGGGGGACAGCGCGACCGAGCCGGCGGGGCTGGGGCTCGGTGCGCGCCCCGCGGTTGGTGCGGGATGCGGGTTCGGTGCGCGCCGGCGGCGCGGGGCCGCGGGGAGCGTTGGCGCAACGGTGGCGGCGGCCGAGGAGCGGCAGCGGAACGATGGAGCGCAGGGTCAGGCACTGCCGCTTCCGCGCCCGGGCGAGCCCCGCCTCGCCCCCCAGGCACAGGGAGGTCCTGGGTCCCATCGGAGGGCTGCGCGTCCAAGTGCAGGAGCACCCGAGCCGGCCCGGGCACAGCGAAGGAGCAGCGAAGAAGAGCAGGTGCATCTCGGCTCCGGCGGCGGTTGAAAAGGAGGCCCGGAGTGCTATCAGGAGAGAAAGGGACCCTGAAAGGGGCAGCGGTGACCGCCAGAACGAGGAGAAGGTCCTGGAGCAAACTGGGAATAAGCCCTGGAGAAGAGCTGCCGTGCAAACGGAGCTACCCAGCGTGGCCTATGAGGTCCGTCCAGTGAAGGTGGAGAAGAACAGTGCCCCGGCTGGATCACTGTGCGAGCTTGGGAACCCTCCTCAAGATCAGAATATCCCGGTCTTGTTTCAGTCCTTACCTTCCAGGTCCCACGTACAGCTCCAAGGCCCTGTGCCCTCGCAGCTGATGCATGTGACTCCAGTGCCGGTAAAACAAATGCCAGTTCAATTGCAGCCTCTACTGCAGCAGCCAAAGATTGAAACAAAAAACGTTCCCCTCACAGTCCTGCCCTCGGATTCAGGTATTATGGTCACAGAGCTTGCAGGGTGGCACGCAGGTGACAGGTTGTCAGGCAGGAGAACAAAAGTGGAAAGGTCATTTTAGAAAACCATCCCTCTGCACGGGCTGGGTTTAGCACAACTCTTGCACAGCATAAGACACAAAAGCACGGGAGCACAGTGTTCTGTGGTGGTTTTTTACAATCAAGGCAGTTTTGTCACGTTGCTCCCTGTCTGCATGAAACCCTTTAGGACAGTGTTCAGAATTACACTGCGTTGTGATTGCAGTTTTAATGTCAGGAACCTGCTTGATTTTTAAAGCTATAAAGTACTCATATACTGCTCTGAAAAAATCTGGACATGTTAAATGAAGAGCATTTTGAAACATCTATATTAGAAGCTTTTTTCTTTTTAAATATCTAGACGTTGAAAATTAATTACTTAAGTAAGATCTTAAAGACTTTTTTCCCTTTATCGATGATGTGAAAGAGTTAATTTCTAAACCTTTTCCAGGAGGAAATTGCTTGCTCAGGGATCAGTTTTAAAGGGCCTGTGGATTCATCATGTTTCCAGCTCAATTTAAATGCAGCCTGTGTTTACAAAGAGCCAAAGCCAGGTATCATGTAACAATCCATTGGGAGCACAGGTTCTTCCAACAAAATGAGCATCCAAATCGAAAAAAAAAGAAAAAAAAATTCAAAAAAACCCAACTCAACAAACCCCAAGCAGAAACCCAAAACAGCAACAAGCACAGTTGAGAAGGCAGAGACTGCACAGGTGTGGAACTAAGCAGCCTCACCATCCTTAGTGCGAGTCCCTGCATCCTTAGGGCTTTGGTTACATAGTTCTGGTGGTGATAATCAATTTGCAGTGGTGTGGTCTGTGCTACACAATGATTAGTTTATAAATTCCTAAGAAAACAAGCCAACTGAAATCCAGACTAGTGTGTTAGCAGTCCCTCTTTCTTTCTTTATTTTTTTTTTCAATGATACATAACAAAAGCCAGGCAACTGATTCCTTGTGCAGTGACTCAGCAAAGGGCAGTGGAGGACGTTGGAGGAGCTGCTCTCCAAATGTGCGCTGAGTTTCATCTCTTCCAAAGCTCCGGTGATGCTGTTGCCACATATCCTCTGGGTGTAATATTGAGTGTGACCTGCTGTATTCCCTGGAAGGTGATGATCTTTCCTTGCCTTGTTGCACAGGGATGCCAGACACTCCCTTCAGCAAGACCAAAAGTGGCCGTGTGAAGCGTCCCATGAATGCATTCATGGTGTGGGCCCGCATCCACAGGGCTGCTGTGGCCAAAGCCAACCCGGGTGCCAACAATGCAGAGATCAGTGTTCAGCTGGGCCTGGAGTGGAGCAAACTCACTGAAGAGCAGAAGCAGCCGTATTACGAGGAAGCTAACAAAATAAAACTGAGGCACAGGGAGGAATTTCCTGGTAAACATCTTAGTTATTTACCTGAATGCTTTAGAAGTGCAGGGCTTTTTGGAAAATCGATCTCTTGCATTATAGCAATTAATAGAGATAGAAAAAAGAAGTGCAGATATTTCAAGCACACGGTCCTTCTGTGTGGCTTGAAACCATGAATTTTTTTAAGTGTCCAAAATGCCGGTGCTTAGAACACTGCAGCTACAACAGCTCTTCTGAATGCTTCAGTAGTCTAATGGCCAGAGAGTGAGTTTGTTGTGAACGTGGCCTGCTGCATCGGTTTCCTTGCTCCAGAAACAGCTGCCCAGGTGGCCTGTGGTGACACATGCATCCATTCCTTAAAGGCAGGAAAGGGAAGTGTTACAAGAGGCACAAACAGCATTGTATTCTGTGGGATTCTTCAACATTCAAGCCTTGAGGTTCCCACAAAATGGTGTGGAAAATGTTTCTCAGCCCTTTGTCAAGTGTTAAAATTTGAACCCTTAACTAATTCATTTATTCAGAAGATAATGGAGCATAAATGCTTTGAACACTTTTAAAAGCTGTTGAGATACCAGGTGTTGTGATCTTTCTCTCTCTGTTGTTGTAATGCTGCTTGTGCATGATCCTGCCTAATCTGTCATAAACAAGGAAAAAAGCTTCACTCTTTGCATCCTTCAAAAAAAGAAAAAAAGGTGTTTCTTAAAGTTGCATTAAGAGTTAACCTGTGTAAGAAACCAAGCAGCTCAATGTAAATTCATCATATATTCTTATGTCTGTTAGTGTTTGGTTAGTGTTGTCAGGCAAAGGCAAATGTGAACCTCCAAAATCTATCCAGGGTTCCCAGTGGGTCATATTTTCTTTTATGTTTTGTAACCTGCAGATATATATGAGACTTAAGGGGTTAAGGAAACAGTGAGGAAAGACCACATTTTGAACAGTCATGGTTTTCCTCCACACTGAACGCCCACGGTACAGTGAGCATCATGTTCTCCTTAATGTAGTTTCCTCAGCTGGGCCACATCTCTCCCCAGTGTTTGGTATTTCTTTGTCTCACAAGCAGCTACTACTTGGTAACTTCTAAACAATACCCAAATGTTTTTATTTAATTTCCATCTCCAGTAGAACTCCCCATTTCCAGCTCACCAAAACAAGTGGACCATTGCCATTGCCTAAAGGAGTAGTTTTTGCACTTATCAGGTCCTTCCAAATTACAGATAATATAGCTTGAGATAAATAATGAAACCATCCAAAATATTGGATGTCTGCATCTTTTTTTCATCTCTGACAGGTTGGGTTTATCAGCCAAACAAAAAGAAGTGTTCTCCACCTGGCTCTGCTGCATTTCCAGGCACTTCCCAGAGTACCATTACTACAAATCCAGCTGGCACCCTTCCCTTCTCATCACCTACTTACTCTTTTGTCAACTCCAATGTTAAGAACGGTATTGGACATCCAGTCTGTGAGTTTTCAGTAGTGAATTCTTTTAAAAATTCAAAATTTACCTGTTCCAGTAATAGTTTGTATTTACAAGAGTGTGTATTGACAGGGCAAGGGGGAATGGCTTCAAACTGAAAAAGTATAGGTTTAGATTAGATATGGGGAGGAAACTTGGCTGTGAGGGTGGTGAGGCCCTGGCACAGGTTGCCCAGAGAAGCTGTGATGATTTACCAACACTTCATTTCTACTTAAGATATTAAGCTACAGTTGCTTCTTTCCCTCATTTGGTCTCCACCTCACAGATACCCTGGAAGGATCTTTCTTTTTACAAAAAGTCCACATAGGCAGTGAAATAGTGTGAGAGCCCCCAGACCAGTATAAGAGCTGATCTGCATCTTCCTTATTGAAAGAGCTCTGGCTCACTCATGGATAGTGAATTTCAACAGCAAATAGCTCAGATCCAGGCAATGGCATTTTCCTCTTTAAGCATCCTGGAAAGGGCTGCTTTCTTTGCAATGAGACAAGAAAATTGAATGCCTGATTATGCTGTGTGGTAATACTTGGAGTTATTAAACAAAAGAATATTCAGCTTTGTTCTGAAGTTTTGAGTTAGTGATGTTTGAAAATTCCTATGCAATGTGTTTTGAAATCTTTCCCTATAAAGGCAGCCCTGTTGATGGTGTGTGATTTGAAAGCGTGCGTTGAAATTTGTGCTCTGCAAAACATTTAGAAGTAAAATTGCCTCTTGGGTACATTCACTGATGAACTAAGGGAACATATTGGAGATTAGGGTGTTTTAGGCTCCTCAGCACACAGATTTGTTAGAAATTTGGCACACTTCACATAAGTAGACTTGTGAGATCTTCTGAGCTGAAGGTAGACTCCAACCCATTGTGGAGCCTTACTAGGACAAGACCCAATGTCACCAGACCAACAGGCCCTCATTAGCCACTTCCTTCCACCCCTGGGTTTCTGTGGAACAAAGCTTAAGTGTGTGGGCTCCAAACCCATCTCTCAGAGTGGTGTCACATTAGGTGTATGACATGAGTTGCTGGAAGATGTTTCAGGGGAAATGACTCTGTCAGGACCCGGAAATGCTGTGGCTTGCTATGACGCTGTTTATCAGAACTCTGTGTTTGTGTCTGATCAATAACTGTTTTGTTTCCTGAAGGTGAGTCTCCCGCCATCCGTCTGCCGGCTCCTTCCATCCAACACGCTGGGCCCATGACCCTTTTCCAGACCACGGCTGCAAGCACCACATCAGTGGCTGTTGCAGTTCCAACCCTGCCCCTGCGCCCTGTAGTTTCATCACAGCACTTTGCTGAACCTGCTCAGACAGAAGCTTTTGTGTCACCTGGGCTCAATTTCTCCCTGAAGAGACCTGCACCCGTTTTCGCTGAGAGCTTCAGCAGCAGAAACCCAAGTAACATCAGCAGCACTAGTGGCAGGTTTTCTGTCTCTAACAGTGAGATCCCAGGGATTTCTGTTTTTCCTAGAGGCATGGCTCTTCCCCAGGCTACACCTTTTATTCCCTCACCTGCCTATGTGTCTGCTCCCATTGGACAACCAGCCAGCTTGTTTGGAGGAACTCCTCAGTTTCCATTTTGCCACCCTTCCTTTATACCTGGACCTCGCTGTTTCCCCTCAAGGTAATGAAACCATTTCAATACCAGTAAGAAAAAATGCTGAAAGGCAGAGAGTCTTTTGACTTGCAGACAGCAGGTGGAGCATTCAGGTGGAAAGGAGCTCTTACCTTCCTGTAGCTGCTGTGTGGCGGGATCCCCTGGCCTCAGCCTGCTCGTAATATGTGCTCAGTTACTGAAGGCTCCACAGAACTCTTGCAGTAATTGGCACTCCCAAGGCCATGGGAAACAGAAGTATCTTCTTTCCACTTTATGGGTCTAAGTGCAGTTGATTTCAGCAGAAGAGCATTAGGTAGAGATAATGTAAATATACTTTGAAAATTGTCAGATAGAATTAAAGTGGGTGTGTCCTGAAGATGTCTCCTGGGCACACTGTGATTGCCATAAGTGCTAATATTTCTGAAACCCAGCCTGGTGAGAAGAGTCTGCAGAGTTCTTGTGTAAGTAGTAATTCCTAGTTCTTCCTTTTTAGTCAATCAGAGGTCCCCTAAAAAAGAATTTCCAAGCTCACACTTGTAATGTCTGGTGGGTATTAGCTGGACTGGGCATGCTTAGAAAGCACCAGTGCCCTGGTGCAGGTGGGCAGCTCAAACACCAACCAAGTGATGCTTATTCTTTACAGGGCATCATTCTTTCATGACTGTGCAGTAGCAAACCTAACAAATTATTACGATTATTAGACCTAAATTTTGCCTGTTTAGACACTGCTTATTCTCACTAGTAGCAGCAACCAATATGTTCCTTTGGCACCTGGTCTTTAATTAGGGCTAGTGATGACACATCAAGCTCAGAAGGTCTTCAGGACCTGATAAGTGCAATACAAGAAATTTTTATTTTTGAGGTCCTTCAAGGAAACACAGGACCCATATTCCCAAAATTGCTGAAAATTATCTTTGCTCAGGCTTGGTGTTTGAAATGAGACAGTTTTGTGAAGCCTCTGAGAGAGAAGAGGGTTCTTGTAGCCTAAAATCCTGTTCTGATTTCACACATTAATGGACTTCTGAAGGCTGCCAGCTTTGCTAATGCCAGGGTCTTTCTGATAGAATAATTTATAAGTCCTCTGTCCTATAAACTAATTTCTTGCATACAGGAGTCATGATTTCTGAACTGGAAGTGCAGATATATGCACTAAAAATTTAAATATTAGTTTGGAATGATGAATAGTCCCCTTGAAGCCTCAGTAGATATTGTATCAATGTCTTCACAGTGCCTGCACTGTAGTGCTCTGTTACTTCTTCGCATATTTTGTTTTCTTCACAATGTAGTAAATTTCTCTAAAACACTGTAAATTACAATCCTTGTGTCATTTTGCATCAGAATAAAAAATGCGAGCATCTGTCACTGGAGAAATACAGTTCCATTTGATGTAGTAGCTTCCTGCAATTTACTATGTGGTTACTTTTTAAAAATTTATCACTGTGAGTTCTTTAAATATTAACATTGAGAACCACATGTTGGGCACAAGGATTCTCTGTCCTGTTTGATGACAGTGTAACATGCAAGAACTCACTAAAAATTATAAATAAGAGTGCTTTACCCCAGGTCTGTCACAAATTTTGACATACAGAAATTACACAAATTGACTTTTGATGCTTTGTTTTATTAATCTGAGTATGTTGATTAACTCACTGCATGCTTGTTTATCCATGGTATTATTTGATTGATAAATACAGTGGGCTTTCTCTTTGTTCTCAGAGCAACCTCATGTGCACGAGGTTGAAGAGATGTTTATGCACAGAAACTGAATCTGAACGACTCTTGTTATGGCCCTAGTGCTGAAATTAGGCATGGTTTTAAATGTGTGTGTTTTAAAGAACAGGATAAGCTGAGTAGCACAGAACATCAGTGTCATTGTGCAGCCCTGCATTTCTGAAAGCCAACCTTGAATCTCTTCCCTTGCAGCACATTCCCACTCCGAGCTCCATTTGGCTACGGGAATTTCTCCAGCTCAGTGCCTCAGTGCTTTGGCTTTTATGAAGAGAGGAACCAGAGGCAGGAGGTGATATTTTCCACCCTGGAGGAAGACTATCGTTTCAGGGCATACTCAGAAGAGAGGCTACGTGAGAACCAGCATCTCTATGCGAGCCCTGAAACTGTGTCCTGTCAGAGCACCTGCAGCGAGGAGCGAGTCCTGAGCCCCCTGCCACAGCTGGACGTGGAAGTGGTAGAGGAGGTTTTGCCATCCCCCCCATCTACTCCCTCCAGCACTTATATTGTCAATGTAACTGACAGTGATGAGGAAGAGGAAGTGAAGTTTTTTCAAGTGTTGTAATTTTTAAAACGTATTATAGTCCAGAGAAATATTACAGAATGGGAAATAAATGTTTTCCTCAACACCACCTTTTCAGTCAGTGTGTTCAATGGGAAACCCAGGTAGCTTTAGTAGGTTGCAGAGGTCATTTTGAAGAGTCTGATGAGCTGTTTGGATAAGAGGAAAGTCTTATAAATAGCAGAAAATGCCCGCTCGTTTCTAAATTCTCACTGAAAGCTGATCTGGCCTGCAGGAATGCATGTGGCCAAATGCACAAATTCCTCCACAAGCATGTTTCGGGGTATAAAACAGCTGTTTGTGAGATTATTCCCTAGATCTAACTTCCCTCTTCTCCCATCTTTCTTTTTATACCCTGTGGAGTAGGATATCAGGCATAGTTCAATGCCCCAGAATCTAGAATGGTCCACAACTGTTGTGATTAATTCTACCAAGCCCAGAGAAAGGGAAGACTGGTTTAACACATCCTGGACATACTAATGGGAAACTACATGTGGAGGTGATCCCTTCTTCCCTCCCAGCTACAGCTGGTGTCCTGGAGTGGTTGTGAGGGATCTGTGTCTGCAGCTCTGTGTCACTGCAGCCAGCCCTCAGCTGAGCTCTCTTGAGGGCTCTCCTGTCTTGTCTACAACAGAAGTGGAAGTTACACAAACAACCCACTCAAACCTGGCCTCCTCTGCATCATCCCTCAGCATGTCTGGCAGCCCTGCAGCTGGGAAAATGTGATGGAATAGGGTTTTAGTTCCCATTTCTAGGTAATTTTCAGCTCACCCACAAACTTTCCCTTAATGCAGATTCCTGAAGTGCCGAGTATCTGTGCTGTTACTTCTCCTCCTGAAATGTGTGAAGTGGCCAGTGTAGGCCAGTGTTGGCTGGGCCAGTGCCTTGGTGATTTTGTGCCCTCCTGCAAGCCTTCATGGCAGTGCAGAGGGTAATTGGGACATGAGGGACATGTTCTACTCTCTTTTAACTATTTTCTTCCCTACTGTTTACTGAAATCTAAACTAAAAGCCACCTTGTGTCCTTCTCAGTTTGAAAAACAGATGAAGATTTTCTGTACAAAGTTTGCTTTCCTCCTGCTACTGTAAAAGTCTAAAGATACTCAGTGCTTCCCAGTGCATCACTGCTCTCCATTTACAGAGACAACTTTCTTCTCCAAAATTACTGGACAGTTTTATGGGCTGGATGTTGTTAAAAGCCCTTGTGCTGTTATACCTTTTTCCCTTCTCTTACTGGAATTAACTATTTCAGTATGATCACTGTTGTGTTGGAGAAGTTTGCAGGCAGCACAGAGAGGGTTATAAGTGTTTCACATGTGGAAATACAGTTAAAAAGATGTGTCTGCAGATATAATCATCTTCAAGTTCACTTGCCTGTAGGAATGAAGGAAAAGTCATAGCAGAAAGTGGTAGCAGTGACCCACCCTTAAAAAGAAGCACAGGGAGTGCTTTGATACCCTTTTGCTATCAGCACATCAGGACAAGCCCTTGTCAAGCTCCTGATCATCTTACAGCATTTCTCCCTTTTGGCAGGACAGCTGCTCCAGGGCCCTTCCAAATATTGCTGCTGTCTTACATGGGTGGTGGAAAAGCAAAGCTAAACAGAATATTCTGGGTCAGCTGAAGCTGCTCTCAACTGTTAAGACACTGGATAAAGGAGTTAATTCTTGAATCTCCAGTTTCCTTCACAGATTCACAGCCTCCTTCCTTTGATCATTTCAAATGATCTGAACCAGAGGAATGTTCTATAAAATGGGAGATTTCACATTCCCCTGAAGTCAGCCAAAGGGGTAACATTTCTCTCATCAGTAAGGGTGTCTGTAATGCAGAGCTTAGGCAGGACAGTCCTCTCCCTTCTCCTGCTAAGGCTTTGATTCTGGGTCACGTTTCCTTCAGTGTCAGCACGAGTCTTCTCAGAGCACTTTGTCCCCCAGCCTTTCCTAAGGGAGAGTTGCAATGCAATATTACTGAGCTCTGATACTCAGCCATTCTCTGCTTGTCTGTTTCTTGAAGGGGCATTTTCCTCTCCCTAGGACCATTTCTTTCTAGGTGCCTAATTCCTGATTTACCATGAACGTAAAGGGAGAATCGTCATCTTTTGCTCTCCAGCTAACAACAACTGCATTAAATCATCTTGAAAATGGAGCAAGTGCAGAACCCCCTCTGCAAAAGCCCTGTCATGAGTTTTTCCCTGGGGGAGGCTGAAACACCTCATTGAGCCCAATGAGGGACCCTTGCTCCTGGTGCTGCACGGAGGCTGCTTTGGCCACGGGGGTTGTAACAGATGAGAGAACACAGCAGACTTCAAATTCCCAGCTGATACTCTTAATCAGGCAGTTTGGATCCTGGAGGAAATGAGTCTGAGCCTGTGTTAATTCTTAGATAACCAGAAGTCTGACCTTGCTCTGTAAAATTCAGCAAATGTGCCACTGACTTTGGGAAGAGCTTTTGAAGAGGTGGGCACAGGCAGGATCTGACTCACCCTGTGCCAGAAGCAGCATTACAGCACCTGAGCACTGTTAATAAGGCTAAAATACCCTGAATTTTTCCATGCAACAATGTCTCAGTAATGTAAATGATATATTATATATATACATAGATTAACCTATATATAACCACTGCACAGCCTGTTGTTATATTTTTATACAGGGAGTTTCGGGTGGTTTTAAAGTGAGATATCTGTTCTCATATTACCAAGATCCAAAGGTAAAAATATCACTGTATAACAAACCCAAATATTGCACATATTTTATTTTGATGATACTTGAACATTGAAGACAATCACAGATAATTGTTGGCCTAAATATTTTAATAATCTTAAGATAAGGCTCATTTTATTCCATTTTGTGCTTTTTTTTAGCTGATCTTCTTCTAGAGAAATATATGGAGCAGTCCCTGTGAAGATTTGTTGTACTGAGAAGATTTGTGACTACCTTTTAATACAAGCATACGTGTTCCTCATCAAAATGTTGATTTTTTTTTTTCTTTTGGGTAGGCAGAAATTTTATGCAGGGATGAAAGCAGAGTAGCTAAATTTGTGTCTGAATTTGGCTTGTATTTTTGCTTATTTATAATATAGACATGTACAATAGTGCCATTGTTTTCTTCTATATTACAGGCAGCTATAAATAAGTAGGGCAATTTACAGGAAAAAAAAAAAATAAACCAAAAAAACCACCAAAGTTTCCCTTCAGGATATTCCATATGATTAGAAAAGAGCTGAAATTTTGTCCCTGTATTTTTTGCTCTTCGAAACAAGATTTAGTTGTGCCATGAAAATTCATGGCCTCTCTATGGGTCAGCTAAAATGTCACTTATAGCCCTCTCACCCTGATTATTCCCTCTAGGTGTCCCTATAGTGCCTGACTTTCCTCTGCCAGGGTGATATCAGGAATGAACTGACCTTCACAAGATCAGAGAGATTCAGTGTGTGAAGTGCTGGGGGGCAAAGGGGACATATGGGAGATATAAACCAAAATGGTATCTGCAAATACAATCACAGTTCCTTTGGGCAGCCCTGGCAGGAGCCTGCAAAGAGCTTCAGTACAAAAGAGGTTAGAGTTTTCAATAGCGTAAATAATCCTCTGGACAAGAGACAAAATCATTACTGTTATCTGGCAAACCTTTATTTTGAAGGGAGTATTCACTTCCCACCAGCCTGATTTACTTAGACACTCAGAAAACCTATCCACATGCAAATTCTCCCCATTTCTCATTTCCCTGGTGGTTCACCAGCATAGAGATGAATGGAAAGGGTTGAATGGATAATGCAGATCAATGTCTGTCTGAGGAGTGTGGCTAAGAGGTAATGGGTCTTCCTGCCACTCGGAGCTGACCCCATAAAAATCCATGGCAGCCAACCCTTGCAGCCTTGAGTGGCGCTGCAGTTGAGCTGGCTGGGAGCCACACACTGGCACAGGGAAGGCAAGTGCCTTCTGTGGGCTCACCCTGTGCGAGGAGCTCCTACAGCACCATGCAGTCCCCCCGTGTTTGCAGCTGGTAACCTCAGCGTGGCCCCACTAACCTGGACTCTCCTGTCCTGGTGTGACCCCGACCCCACAGGCTAATTCAGCACTGAGACACAGTCGTGCAGCCCCCCAGGTGCTCAGCTCCCTGAAGGGCAGAGATCCAGCAAAGAGATGATGTGTGGACTTCAAGCCTTGGCTCAGCCCTGAAGGATTCAGGAGAAGACAGGGATGTTCCTTTGGGAGCATCGTGGAAGTGACTGGATATCCCTGAAGGGCAGCACCGGGAATACGAGCTGTGGATGTTCCCAAGTCCTTCCTTGAGCCTTGCCCTCCCATCGACCGTAAGGGGAGAAAGGCAGTGAACATCCTTTTGCTTCTGCCCTTTAATACAGGCACATAAAAATCTATCCTGTATCCCTTCAACCGTCCAGAAGTAATGTACTTCCCAGGAATGGAGAAATTTAGGATGCCTCTGGAACCATGGGATCAGCTATGATAAGATTGCACATAAACATAGCAAACAAATAAACAAATAACTCTTGAGCTCCTTCCTTCTCCCAGCTCTCCCCTTTTTCCTCGCTTTGGAGGCACAATGGATTTCCGTGCTGGCGAAGGGGCTGGAGGGGAGGTTTTGCAGACGGAGTCCCAGGGAGGTGCTCAGGCTTCCCCGGAGCGGGCACAGAGCCCAGCGCAGCCCGCGCCGCAGGGCAGAGCCGCTGGACCACCGGGAGCATCCCGGGCTGTGCGGAGGGACAAGAAGAGAGGAGGGGGCTGCGGGGCGGACGCGGAGCCGTGGCGCGGTGGGAGGGGACAAGCGGCGCCGGGCGGGTTTATAGGGCGGTGGCGGCGGCGGAGAGCGGTCCCTGCCCGGAGCCATGCGGGGCCGGGGGCTGCTCTGCGGCATCGCCCTCTCGCTGCTGCTGCGGCCGCCGCCCCGTGAGTGCGGGGTGCCCGATCTGAGTGCGGGTGCCCGATCTGAGTGCGGGATGCCCGGCCCGGGGCTGCGCGACAGCTCCGCGCCAGAGCTCCGGCTGCGGGAGTGCCCGGGGAGGGAGGGTGGGAGGATGGATGGGTGAGTGGGTGGGTTGGGGCATCCTCCTGCTTTTCCTACAAGCAGCGCAGAGCTCCCTCTCCTCTCCCGCCCCGGCTTGGTGCTGCCTGACCGCGGCGTGCGGAGGGGCCGGGGATGCTGAGCCGCTCCTCTTGTCTCCGCAGCCGCGGCCGCTGAGGTGCGGCTCCAGCCCGAGGTGGTGGTGCCGCGCTGGGCAGCCCCGGGCGGCCCCGGCAGCCCCAAGGTAGGTCGCGCCCGGCTCTTGGTTTCTGTTTTGTTTGCAGACCTACCTTTGCGGGGGCAGGGGGGACGTCGCGGGTAGCACAGCACCTGCCGATCCGCATTTTGGGTTTGTTAAGCTGCGGGGATGAGGCAGGAGCTGCCAGAGCTCCTGCAGAGCGCAGGAAAGGCTGTGTGAGCTGGCTGGCGCATCTAGGACTGCATTCACCCTGCACTCTGCCATGCCTTAAAGCCTCGATCTCTATCTGTCTGGTCTGTGTCTGTGGAAGGGGAGCGGGGCCATACAATCGGTGGCATTTAGGGAACAGCTGGATAGAGGAATCTGCTGTAGGATAAGCCCAGAAAGCCATCTGTGTCCCAGACTGCATCAGAATAAGTGTGATCAGCAGGTCAGGGGAGAGGATTCTGGCCCTCTACTCTGGTCAGATGAGACCTCACCTAGAGTGCTCTGTCTGGGATCCCCTGCACAGGAAAGATATCGACCTGTTGGAGCCAGGCCAGGGTTGGGCGGTGAAGATGCTCCAACACCTCTCCTATGAAGACAGACTGGGAGAGTTGGGGTTGTCCATCCTGGAGAACTCTCTGGAAAGACCTTGTAGCACCTTTCAGTATGTAAAAGAGCTACAAGAGAGATGGAGAGGGACTTTTTACAAGAGTGTGGACTGACAGAACAAGGCAAGCTGTCAAAAGGGCAGGTGAGCTGCCCTTAAGCTGAAAAAGGGCAGGTTTGAGATATTTGGCAGAAATCTTTGACTGTGAGGCACTGGGAGAGGCTGCCCAGAGATGCTGTGGATGCACCACCCCTGGATGTGTGCAAGGCCAGGCTGGATGGGGCTTGGGGCCATCTTTCCTACTGGAAGGTGTTCCAGCCCAATGGCACGGGGATGGAACGAGATGATTTTTAAGATCCCTTCAAGCCCAAACTGTTCCCTAGTTCTGTGAATCCCAGCTGTGAGGGTGCTCCACTAGGTAAGAAAAGCCAACCAACAGCTCAGGTGGGTTTGGCTGTGTCTCAGACACTGCGTGTTGATAAAGATCTCACCCCTGCTGCTGTTCCATGGGAAATTAAGTGATGTGTCCATAGTCTCCAGACTCTGACAATCACTGAGGTCCAGACAACATCAAACACAAAACACAGGGGTTTTGTTCAGCTTCCCAGGCTTGGTGTTGTTGCAATCAAGAAGTAATTGCAGTTGCGTGATCAAGAGAAAGAGGAAAGTCCACAGGGTGTTTTTTACGTTGTGAACCAAAAAAGGGAAGCTCAGCATTAAGGAGACATGCAGGTTTTCTTGAATATAGTGGTGTTATTTGAGAATTTGTTAATGAGTCTTTTCCATATGATGACACTTTCTAAAACTTATTGTGCCCTATTACACACAAAAAGCCCTACAATGACTCTCTCGTGATCTAAATTCTTTTTAAAACGCCCTTGTGATTCTGCCTGCAAGTTTTGGTTCTGTTATTGATAGTGATGCAAATACATCTGGAGAGCATTTCCCCTTATATAAATTTTCTGGGTCTCAGGGGTTGCACTTGGTTTGTTCCAGGCAAGTTCCCACTGGCTCTGAAATGAGTGTTAGCAAAGCTTATGTACAGCTGGGATATTTCATTTACACAGCAATTGATGGACTGAAGCAGTGGGATTACTGAAGGAGAAGGGAGGTTGATATTAACAATAATGATGTTTGCACAACCTTTGTGAAGGGATTTGATGGTGATGGAGACCCTCAGCTATGGGCAAGGCAACCTTACACTGCTTTCATGTTAGTGAGTGAAGCACAGACCTACCCTGAGATGAACTGAGCCCCTTGATTTAGTAAAAAAAGCTCTGCCTCTTGCAATTACCCCTTTTTGTATATCCTAAATGTATTAACTTGTTTTGCATCATCTGCGTGGGCCTGATGCTACGCCCTGGAAACTGAAGGAAGGACGAGCAAAACCCAGAATATGAGCAGGGAGCTGATGAAAAGGGATATTTGTATTTGCTGAAATGACAAGTGAGCATATCTCTGGGCTGACAGAACATCTCATTCAGTCAGCCTTGCTTTCTTTCACTTTCAGTGTTCTGTTCTGCAAAGTCTCCTCCAACACTCATTTAGAAAATACTATGGGTTAATAATTTCACCAACTCTCATGATTTCTTTTTTCTTCCAGCTGAATAAAGTGCATTGTTATATTAATATGAGCTATTTCTCTTCTGGGGAATTTGTTAATCCACTTTCTCTACAAGAAAGCATTCAGACTTGGAAACCCCAAGCTGACTTTATGTAGTGGTTCTGCTTTGAGGGAGGTAAAACTGCAGACCTCAGAGCCTCTTATAGTTACTCCTCTAAAAATTTGATGTTATGCTTTAAGTCTCTGGAATGATTACTTTTTTTAAATGTTGGCATTAGTGTATGCATGTGCCATTGCACTAAGAAATTGAGGTGCATTCTGTTCAAACCAGCAGGCCCTGGGGAGGCCTGAAGTGCTGTCTGTACAATGGCTGGAGTCTGAAGGCATCCAAGAGTCCCTGTTTGTTCCCTGCCTTTTACTGGCACTTTCTTGGAGTAAAGGAACGAAGTGAAAATCTCTGGATGAGGCGTGAATCCTCTCGTCCTGAAATAGGCTCCTAAAAATGTCTTTCTGCTCTGACAACAAAGGAAGCTTTGGTTAACTAGCTCAGATATTTGACTCTTCAACCTCTGGGCCAAGCTGGGATGTCCTTTGATGTTGTGCTGAGCTCAACCTACAGCAGAGAGAGGAGCAGGGAGCTCTTCCCATCCAACTGCACCTCCAAGCACTCCAGCACCAGGACTTGTTGCCTCTCCTGAGCACTTTATTCCTCCTGAGACACCAGGTGGTGTCTCTAGCTCAGGTACAGCAGCCTAGCAGATGCCTGTATGGTTTCCTGGCTCTGCATGGCTGTGCTGTGGGATGCAGCAGCGTGCCTGGAGCTGGGAGCCACCGTGGTGCATCCCTTCCCTTCCCCATCACTCCAGGTCTGAAGTAGGAGGAAGGCAAGGGGTGGTTTAAGGTCAGCTGCAGTTTCCAGTTTGTATTTGTGGATGTGTTCATAATGATGATGTATGAATAACAGGCACCCTCTCTCCTGCACGCAGCATCCACTCCGAGCTGAAGTTACAGTGAGGGCAGAAGGGCAGGAGCTCGTCTTGGAACTGGAGAAAAATAGGTAAGTGTGCTTGTGCCCTGCACTGTGATCCCACTTAAATAATGAATAAGGATTACAGTGAGATCAACAGGAAAACCTCCACTGACTTCAGCAGGGTTTTGATAAAGACAGGATGTGGAAGTCCTTTGCTGGATTTCAAGGTTATTCTGAGTCCCCTCAGATGTTAATCAGCCAAGCAGCACACTATAGCAGAGCTTTGTCAGCAAAAAAAAACAGATGGTGACCTGGCCCTCTGTGTGTAAACTTATTTTTGCATCATAATTCTTCCTACATTAACTGGAAAATGTTGCTGATATGAAGCTCCCTATTTACCAAATGGCTCAGTGTTTTAGAGTCAGGGTGACTCTAATGGGGATTTCGTTTGCTGTGATGCAGAGGTCCTGCTCTGCTTCCTAGGAGAAATGATCTGACAGTTCCAATTCCATTACTGCCCTTCATGCGAAAGCAGACTGAAAAATTGTTTTTGCATTAACTGAAATGCTGCCTCCTCTCAGGCATGTGAGAGCAATGCTGTGTGCTATCATAGGGTGTGATGCATATTGAATTCAGCTGAAGCTGCAGGAGGTTAAGGTAGGGGGAAGGATTCTGGTCTGGAGGCCACCCCAGAGCCCCTCTGCCCTGTGAGTACATTAGTTCCCAGTAGTGGAATAGCAGCTGGGAATTTAGCTGCATAAGGTTGTCTTTGCTCCACTTGCACTGTTGGTGTTTTATTTGTTTTTAAATGGGTTTGAAGATTTATCTATGGCAATACAACCAAATGTTTGTCTGCTAGAATCAGGAGGAATAATAAGCTCGGAATAATGACCGTGTTTATAGTTTAAATGTATTTTATGGACATCCCAACCACAGAGATTGAGGCCTCAGCTTTCCTCCTGAAAGAGGGAAGTGTCAGAAGATCTTACTAGTTCTGATGGCAGTGCATAAACCTAAATGATATTCAGGGTGTTTTAGAGGAAAATCAGGGGCTTTTTTTGTCCCTGTCTGCAGTAAAGCCTGGAATTGCTGGCTGATGGAAGATGAGTACCTCCTCTGAGGTGTTCTCTGTAGAAAGTCACAAAAGCTACTGAGAGTTCCAGTGCTGTGAAAACTGGGTGCTTTTCACAGGCAGTCATGCACCTGTGTAGAACTAAACAGAAGCAGCCATAAATTCTTGGGTTTTAGCATGTTTCAGCTGGGAAAATAAGACCAGGCACCATGAGCACTGCTAAGCCAGTCCTGTCTGGAGGAAGAGCTGCTGCTGACGACAGCGGCACCGTGCCAGGCCTGAGCTGAGCCTGGAAGCAGCACAACCTCTGATGCTGCTGGGGGTCTCCCTCCAGGACTGCCAGGCCTTGCTGATTCTGCAGTTGCTGTGCAAAGCTGAATATTCCTGGCACAGCAGAAGCTGGCCAGAGAAAGGTTTCTTGCTGAGTTGATCTGTTGGAGCTCCAAGCACAGTGATGTAAGCTCCAGGTGCTCACGGGAACAGTGCTGTGCTATTTTCAGCACAGAAAAACCCTTTGCTGGTGTTAGTAAACAGGGTTATAATAATAGAAGGTTCCTATTGTGTTTATTTCCTGAAAGGCATTTTCATTCATTGAGATGTATACACCAGGCTGGGATGTGTGTGCACACACTTCCACTGCAGGATGGGTCTCCTTTGCAAGTGCTGATGAAATACAGCAACTGGTTTGGAACTTTTCGTTTTTATTTTCTCTGGAAAATGCAGGTGATTCATAGCTAGCAGTGCTTCATGTGGGAGTCTTGCCAGGCCTCAAGTCCTTGCTCAAGAAAGGTGATGGTACAATCCCCAAATGCAGTAAGTGGAAAGGCTCCACTTCTCAGAGACTTGTGGAAATGCTGAAGTAGTTTAGAGGTTTAAATTAAAAGAGGAATGATGAAGTCCCTGGGAGCCCTGTGTATTTATCAGCATCCATAGAGCCCTTTTAAGTGGAGGCAAACCTCCTTGTTGAAGGGTGTGGCAAGGCAGAGGCCAGCCTGGCCCCTCACGTTCCCAGCCTGGGGTTGCTCCACAGCACCCAGGAGCTCATCACTGCTCTTGTTTGTCCTACAGGGGAAGCTGAGGTCCTGGATGAGGTTTGAGGTGCTGAGTAGCTGCAGCATCCAGGACTTTCTGGGAAGAGTTTGTTGCCCAGGCAGCAGGAGAGAAAGTGAAGTCCCCCAAGTGGGAAGTGTCCCTTCAAAGCTGTACAAAACCTGTGAGCTCCAGGTTGCAGATTCACATCAAAATGGGCATAAGAGAATTGCAACTTCAAGGAAGGTACTTGAGGCTTTTTTAACTAAAATAAGCCTCAGAGTACTGGGCCATTTAATTGCTCCAGTTTAGAGGAGCCTTTGGAAACCAGCTTTGCTGCTGAGGTTGGTGCTGTGCTCCCCCTCTGTCGCTGGGCTCAGCACAGGCAGGTGAATGCACCCACCTGGCCCACGTTTTACTCTTGTATCCACATCCCAGACTCCCATCATTCAAGGAAAGCATGAAATGATTGGCATAATTTGGGTTTGGTTGGGATATGATTTACCCAGTGGTTCCCAAAACTAGAAAGGAGACATGCCAAGCCACTGAAACTGCTTCAGGTGATGTTCTTGGTGGATGAGGCAGCCTCATTGCACATTCCCCACTCTCCTTCTGGAGAGACAACTGATGAAATTGCTTTGAAAAGTGAGGGAAGTGTCATAGTCTGTGCTTTGGTAGGGATGCACTAGCTTTGGAAGAAACATTCTAGTTTCAATATGTGGAAGAAATGTTCACACCATCCAATTTCATATTCCATATGAAAAGGACATTGTGTTCACCCACAGAGGTAAAACACAGAAATTATTGCATATCTTGCTTCAGAGCTGTCCCCAACACAGTGTTTTGTAATAAGCTCATCATACATCTGCATTTGGGCTTCATCTAGCTGTGAATACAATTATTGCATTAGCAGTTAACATAATATTGCATTATTTCCTGTCCAGGAATTTGATAAGAAGTCAGAAGCACACTGGAGTTTCAAGCAAAGTTCATGACACACTAACATTTCAGGATAATGACAAAATATATAACTCAAATGACTCTGGCTTGTTTTAAATGACTCAAATCCATGTCCTGCAGCTGTGGGATTGGAAAGCTCAAAGCTGCACAAACAACAAATATATGGAGAGTTGCCTTTAAAGCAGCTTTAAATTTGGCTGGGGTTAGGAGCGGAAGAATCTGAGTTGCAAACCTTGGATGAAAAGTGACTTTTTTTAAAAAGACATTTGCATTTGTTAATAAAAAGCAGCTTTGAGCCAAGCAGGGACAGGCTGAGAGCCTCTCAATGTGTGTGGCAGCACTGCCTGGTGTGAGCCTTTTCCTAGTGTAGGCAAGAGCTCCCATTTGCACAGCAGAAACCTGCATGGAATTTGTCTTCTCACCTCAGTGAAGGAAAGGGAGCAAAAAGACCTCTCCCTCTCCCCTCTCCCCTCTCCCTCTCCCTCTCCTCTCGAACAGACTTAGGAAAGGCCCTCTCAGCAGCCAAGGGTATTGGAGGCTTCTCCAGGGGGTGTCCCTGCCTGTGGCTGTGGAATCCCTGGGACAGCCTGGGACTGTTTGTTCCAGCCCATTCTGGGTGGCAGAGCCCCAGTGGAGATGTGCCTGAGGACACAGCAAAAGAGGTCCAGAGCTCATCTGGTCTGACCTCAGGAGCCAACAGAAAGTTGTTTTTAGGCTCTGATAGGGAGCAGTATCATTTCCAAGCTCTGCTGGCTGTGACTGGGCAGGTGACAAGCGCTCCCACCTAGGCTGGTCCTCTCAGTGGTGCAGTAAAAGATGTGTGTCACTTGTATTCCAGTGTTTCCTGCTTTTGCACATTTCCAGGGCCTCTCCTACCAAGTGAGTGAGGAAGTTGCTGCCCGTTTCTGAGCAGGAAGGATATATGAGATTATTCCACTGATGGGCTACACATCATCAGTGTCTAATGGGCTTCCTTCATGGGCAGGGGTTAAGGGTTATGCAGAGGGGGGAAATTGAGTTTGTCCTGCTCTGCTGTCTCTTGGTATCATCAGAAAAACAGGGGTGGGACCTGGAAAGCCACAGCTGCTTTTCAGCTTCCTGATTCCCTCAGGATATTCAGTGATTCCTCTGTGTGGGGCAGGGAGGAAGAGACTGAAAAATGAAGCCTTTTAAATCTTCTGTGCACTGACTCATTATCAGCCAGTTTTCCATTTATTTCATTTCCCTTTTCCTCTCTGGGCAACCTTTATGGTTCCTATTGGTAAACCAAAGGTCTATGTGACAGACCTTGCTTGGCTCCTGTAACATAATTTACACAGTGAATGTCACAGATGATGTGGGTGGGAGAAGGGGACCGAGAGTCTTTAGTCTGTGATGCTTTCCCAGGCCTTACAAATGGCTTGTTTAGTTCCACCTCAACAGTTGGGAAGCCACTTTTTCCTTCCAAACTGCTGTGTTTACACAATAAACATGTTCTTAGCAAAAGCTCTAGAGGAAGGGAGCTTAAGAGCTCCAGGATTCATCTGGATGGAACTCACTGAGAGAAAAAAAATTGGATTTCATTGGTTTTATGAAGTGCCAGGTCTTGACTGCAATATTCCAGGGGCTTGAAATCTCCCATTTCCCACTAGTGGTGGATCTGGAAAGCAGGCCTGCCTGCTTGTGTTGTCATGAGTCATGTGTTGGTGGTAGTCAAGATGGGGCCACTTCAGCTTTTGATAATAAATTCTGGCTTTAGGGAACATTTAAGTGACTGAGAGGCAAGAGTTCACATTCCCCTTCTTACCCTACTTGGATCCTGCTGAGAGGCAATGGAGTGGGACCACAAATTGTAGATGGAAATTTCATGTCTCAAGTTCCTTGGGAAAATCAATTCCCTCCACCCCCAGATGCTGGCAGCCTGGCTGGACAGATTTATTGTGATTTGAGGAAAGGGACAGGGAAAGAGATGTAAGACACTGCAGGCTTCACTTTTCTTGGTCCCATGACTGAAAAATCAATGTTGATGTTTCTCATGAGAGCTGCATGGACCATTTGACTTTTGGTTTTTGTGAGGAAATAAAAACCATGTCCATCTCCTAGACACTGCTGAGTGTTTCTAAGCTGGCAGCTGTCCATGCAGACTAGCCCCTCTGTAAAATGAACCCAAACAAGGTTGCTGATGGGACCAAATTATTAAAAGTCCTTCTTGCCCTAATTAGTAAGAACATCAGAATGCTGCTGAGGCACTCTGGGTGGCTGTGAGTGATCTCAGGCTGGTGCAACCGAGTGTGTTCATGGCAGCCCTGAGCTCCTCTTAACTTGTCTGACAACTGATGTTTTATGGGCAAAACTGCTCCCATTTATCAGGAAAACAGGGGTGAGGTTCTCTAGAGCAGCTGGGAAATGTGCACTCCCTCCAGAGGACATGGTCATGCGAGCAGGGCCCCAGCTTTCCTTCTGCTGTTTTTGGGTGTGTTTGGCTGTGCCGTGCAGCCCCTCTTCCCCCAGCTGCTTCTCTGCTCCTCAGCAGTGGCCAGATGAGCTGAAAGCCACGTCCTCTCCCCGTTCCCCAAGTGCCACAGGGGCAGCTGCCTGCCAAGAGAGCTGGGTTTGCCCCATGCCTCTGCTGTTGAGAACCATCTCAGTTCACGAGTGAAGTATGTGACCCTCCTGGCACAGCGTCCCAGCAGAGCCAGGCTGCCCCGTGTCAGGGCAGGGAGCAGGGAGCACACAGGGAGGAGGGCTTTGTGTCAAACAATGATATCATTGACAGGCTGGAGCGGGAGCAGGACGGCTCCAGGACGGCCATCAGCAGGAACTGGCTCAGGCCATCTGTACGTTATGGCACCGAGCCACTCTCCCTTCCTTTGGCTTCCTCACTCGTGTTCAACCTGGCTCCCAAGGCTTTCCGGGGAACAAACCCTGCCAAGAGCAGGCTAATCCACCCTGAGCTCGGAGGCTGAGCTGGATCTTGGGGATTGACTGATCCTGCCCAAAGCTGGTCCCTGTTGGAAAGGTGTGAGGCTCCTCTAGAACATCCCAAGGGCTCCTGTGCAGCTTTCCCTGGCCCCAAACCGGCTGCAGCTGCTGTCCAGCTTTAGCAAAGGAGGGTGCTCCCATCCCAAACCAGCTTTTTCTCTGACTTCATCAATTCTTCATGCTGATAACTCCTCTAATGAGAGGCTCTGTGCTGCCTTTTAGGAAGATGATGTGTGCTAGCAATCTGCCAGCTGCCTGACTGGATCTCAGAAGCCTTTAAGTGATGTTATTTTGCATCCAGACTTTTGCAGCTTCAGTGTGAGCTGCTGGAGAAGTGGTCACTGAGGCATGTAATGTAACTGAGAAGAAAGAATCAAATTGTGCAGTTTTTTCCAGACTTTCCTTCTCCAGCAAGGAGGTGAACTCTGTGTTCTTTGGGAAACTTCCATCTGTGCTTTGCAGGGCTGAGCTGCCCTGGAATCAGCTGTTCAGCCTGGCAGGGATGTTGTCCTGAAATGATGGCAGAGAAGGTTTTGGGGTATGGGTGTTTCTCTGCTGTTTGTCCAACAACTGATACACGTGGAAAAGAGAGTCAAGACTGGCTGATAACTCTGGTGCACTCTTGGTGACAAGAAGGTTTGTTTGCTGTTTACTTACAGTTTGGTGGAAAGCTTTGTGCTTGCTAAAGAGGCGAATTGGGCTGCGAATGAAATTTGACAGGCTCAAAACAAGGCACCGAGGGTGTTGCAAGATGTCCAGTTGTTGTTTTTTCCTCTTTCCTCACTGCCCTCCCCACCACACCCTGTGCAATCCCCTGTGCTAGCCCTTTCTGGCAGTGCTGCAAGAGCCCCAGGGCTCCCCTGCACTAAGGCTGGGAACTGCCTTCAAAACAGGACTGTTTCAAGCTCAGAATAAGAAACTGGACTTTTCTTAGGGGCCCTGTGGTGTAGAGTAGGAGTCGACTGGTGCAGAGAGGCTTGGAAGTTGCAACATGACTATGACCTAGGCTTTCAGCTGAGCAGCTGCATAAGTGTCCCTAAAAGTTCAGGCAACCCTCCTTAATCCACTCTAGGAGGGGCTGGAGCCTGAGCGTGCAAGTGGGAAGGGATGTGCACACCCCTTGGGCTGTGTGGCCTCATCCTGTGCCCTGTGCCCTGGGGCTGGGCAGGAGTCACAGCTCTGAGGAGCCTCCTGGGCGATGCTGAAGGGGACATCAAGTGGCTATTCATGGCTGATGCTTTCCAAGAATAAAGGAGCAGGAGGAAAACACAAGCGTGCTTGTTTGGGAATGAAACAAGCAGGCTGTGCAAAGCCTCAGCTACTGGAAATCCACGGGCTGGTGTCTGGCTTTAATAGCATAGGGCAGATCACACTGCTGTACTGTCTGCCCCTGACACAGACCAGATACCTGCCAGAGCACTGCTCAAGGCAATTTCCTGCCAGTTAATGCAATCTGTTGATTAAATATTGGTTTCTTGCACCCTTGCTGAGCAAGCTGCTGCAGTCAGGGAGATGGAGTTACGTTCTGTGGGATGTTGCTTATCTTGGGTTTATAGACCTGGGACAGTTGAAGGAAGCAACCTCACCTTCTGATCACTGACAGCATCTGGTGATAAGAATTAACACATCAGAAAGACACAAAATGAGCTTTTCTAGGCAATGCTGAACTTTAAAGGTGGAGATAAAAGCTGTTTTCCTGACATGAGATGCTATCAAACACAACAGTGGCACAGTTGTCTGCTGTTAAGCTGTGGGTACTTGTTCAGCTGCCTGAGCCTTTGGATGCCAGGTGGGTGGAGCACTTTCTGATAAAACTGATAAAAGGTTTTGTTTCCTGTTGTTCTGGTGTAATTGAATTAGATGTCACAGGCGCCCTGTCCCTTTTTTAAACAGAGATGCTTTCAAGGTTGATAAGATCTGACTGACAGGTCCCAAAAGCCAAGATGGAAAAATCTTTGTGTTTGCTTGTGATACAGCTTTCTTCATCCAGCTTAAAGAAATCAGGCAAAGAAAAGAAAACATTTTTTTCCTACTTTCTAGCAGTTTAGTTCTAAAATCTGGCACATGACATGCTGAAAACAGGGACTCAAAGGGATTGAGCTGCCGCTGCATCTGGCAACACATTGCCCAGGGTGCATGTGGCATCCTCATGGGTGGCAAATGTGGCACTTTGGTGGCCTGACAGCACTGTGGGGTTGCTGCAGGAGTGTGTTTCATCAACAGGCCATGTTCTGTGATCCTGCTCCAAATTTTTGCAAGACAAACTATTGTTTTTAAAAGCTGCTTTAAACCTACATTTTATGGCTGCTGAGATGGACATGGGATATGACCTTCTTGGTTTGGCCCAGATTTGGACTTGCTGTACTTTTTACATCACTGTTTAGCAAATACAGATGTTTAAAAAGAAGGAGAAGGCTGTTTCCTCTGGAACAAAATCAAAATGCTTTCTATTCAGTGCACAGGAGCTCCTTTTATAGACTTTTGGTCTGATCCTGGGTTGAAGACAGGGAGAATATTGTGTACATGGGGATGACATGAACAAATTCAAA
The DNA here is from genome assembly GCA_013400495.1 of Nicator chloris. Classification (NCBI taxonomy): domain Eukaryota; kingdom Metazoa; phylum Chordata; class Aves; order Passeriformes; family Pycnonotidae; genus Nicator; species Nicator chloris. Next base: position 237,305 of record WAAE01012353.1, on the reverse strand, counting down.
TTGTGGAATCAGCATTTTCCTGTAACAAAGATGTGAACTGGCTTCTGGGCAGCAGTTGAAATGCAGATACAGATTGATTTATGATTGTACTCAGATTTGGGCAGTGGAGACAGTCTGGGTTTGAGCTGAGGACTCACATCAGCACCCAGATGTGTCCTGAACTGACCTGTGTTGTTTTTGCTATGCTGGCCTTGGTGCCTTGAATTTAATCCCAGTATATCTGGGGCATAATTTGGCAACAGAAAGAAAACTCTGCACAGAGACTTGAACCCATTAAGGGTCAGTGATTAGGTTGGGATGCTGGGTCTTTAAAAGTCCTCATGTAAAAATCGAGTTGTTCACTTGCAGCTGTTGGAATTGGATCTTGGTGCCTGACTGAACACAGGGACAGGCTCTCTGCTATTGTCTTAATTTAATAAAAGGCTTGAAAGAGCACTTAGATGGCTTGTGGGGCCCTTCCATGAGCAGATGTGCTCCATGAGAGGTGCTCAGCTCCTGCCAGGGCAGTGGGGAGATGGAAGTGGCAAGGTCAGCTGTGCTCCCACCTTCTGACCCTCTGCCATCACAGCGTGCTCTGCACAGGCAGCACAGCCATGGTGAGGTCCTGCACGGATCTCAGGGCTCCTGGGCCACCAGGAGCTGCCCCTGCTCCCTGAACAAGTGCCTGGCAGGAGGGACAGATAAGACATCTTACCAGACAGTGTGCTGAGAGCAGAGTGCAGAGACAGAGCACAGCTGGTGTCCTGTGAATCCCCGTCTCTCACCTGCCCTCTCATGTGGTTTCACGCTATGGGTAGAAAACAGTGACTGCCCCAAATCCACAGCAGTGGTTCGCAGCAGCAGGGATATTTACACTGACTTCAGAAAGAGCTGGATCTAGCTGATTTTCCAGCATCCCTAAGAAGCAGAAATCCAGGTCAAAAGAAAAGGCTTACCACATTGATTTTTAAATTTACTTTTCTTTCACCCCATCCACCGTGTCTGCAGAAACCTCTTTGCACCAGGCTACACCGAGACCCACTACAGCCAGACTGGCCAAGCCCAGAGCACCCCTCTGAGCCACACGGTGAGTGCAGAGATCCTTCCCTCCTGGGCCTGCATGGGACACCAGCCTGGGGCTTGGAGAAGCAGGTGAACCCCTTCCTCCTGAGCCTTTTTTTTTTTTTTTTTTTGAGGGCACAAATCCCCACAGCTTTAAGGCAAAGGGGAGGGAAGTCCAGCTTTCTGATCTGGGAGGTTCCAGTGGGAAAGCTGCTCCATCCCCCAAAAATGGTAAAAACATCTTTCTGTTTTGCCTGAGCTCTGTGATGAGAGCCAAGGTCAGCTGCCAGCATTGCTCCCCTCTCTCTGGGTGCTGGGGAATTGTTTATTCCTCACACTTCTCACCCTCTTGATTTTAGTTTTGCCACCAGGTTCCCCACGCCGGGGACCTTCTCAGGCTTTGGGGAAAACAGCCCCTATAAGCCAGCTCCTGTTCATAAAACCCCCATAAATTACTGATCTCACACAGGCTTGGCTGGCTCTGCTGCGGCAGCACAAAGATGTGCATTGGTCACAAAGCAAAAATAAGAGATAAAATCCCCATGAGATCATCTTTCCTACTGCTGGCCCGGGGTGAGGGGAAGGGATATAATGAATATGTTGGCGTTTCTGCCCCAAAGCCTCCTTGTCCCAGCCAGAGACTGCCTTTGTCTCACCAGCAGCCCCGAGGCCGGGGCTTCCCCACTGCCGGCGGTGTCACCCTCTGTGGGGACGAAGCCACATCCCTTGGGGCCTGACCCGGGGCCAGCTGCCACCGATGGGCAGCTCCTGTTACAGGCAGAAAGCTTTGGGTCTGCCCCAGTGCTGCCGCCAATGAGTCCTTCCCTTGGGGATTCAAAGCTCTCAATTTTTGCTGGCAACAAGGAGCTGTTTGATGCTCCGGCACACGAGCAGCTGAAAGGCCAAATTTCGCTGCGGACTCACAGAGATGTGGCGGTGATCATCAGCTGCCAAATGCGGCGGAAAGGGAACAATTACCGGAGCGTCGGCAGCGCTGCCACGGCACTGGGCGACGCCGAAATATAGCACATGTGGCGTGTCCATCCCACTTCTGCAGAGCCAACCCTGCCTCCCTCTGCCCTCCAGGACCACTGTTTTTACCACGGGGTCGTGCGTGGCTGGGAGCGCTCCAGCGTCACGCTCAGCACCTGCCGAGGGCTGCGGTGAGTGCCTGGAGATGCGGGAATCTGGGGATGCTCCTGGGGATGCCCGTGGGAATGACCCTGGGGATGCTCCTGGGGATACCCCTGGGGATGACCCTGGGGATGACCCTGGGGATGCTCCTGGGGATGACCCTGGGGATGACCCTGGGGATGCCCCTGGGGATGCTCCTGGGGATGCTCCTGGGGGTGCTCCTGGGGATGACCTTGGGAATGACCCTGGGGATGCTACTGGGGATGACCCTGGGGGTGCCCCTGGGGATGACCCTGGGGATACCCCTGGGGATACCCCTGGGAATGACCCTGGGGGTGCTCCTGGGGATGACCCTGGGAATGACCCTGGGGATGCTCCTGGGGATGACACTGGGGATGACCCTGGGGATGCCCCTGCTCAGGTGCTGCCATCCGAGCTCTGCTCCCAGCAGCCTGGCTGCCCTGTTTCTCTCTGAGTGGATGGACCAGCTCTCAAAAGGCACCCAACCTATGCATAAAAAGGGGCATGCTGGGGAAAATGCAGAATTTGGGGTATCATTAGGAGCCACGGCCTCCTAACCAGCTGCAGGACCCTTCCCTCTGTGAGCTGCCAGTGTGGGCTGGTGCAATGACTGAGTTTAACTTGAGTCCACTGCAGCAAAAGACTCCTGTCAGTGGCTCAGGGCTGCATCTGTCACAGGCAGGGACAGGACTCACCAGGTCCCAGCCCAGTGCTCTACACTTGTGCAGAAACCTTCTCCCAGTCTCTCACAGCTGGCAAATTTCTGTGTGTTTGGGGGTAAAATCTCAAGTCTGAGCTCCCTCCTGGGCTGTGAGCCCTACTCTCTGCTCTCTCCCCTGTTGGTGCCAGGGCTGTGTGTGTGAAGCCTTCATTTTGGGAGTAATGGAGTCTTTGGCTGGAAAAGGGGGTCTGTATCCTCAGCCAGGAGTAAATGAAGCAGTTTGTTGTGACCAAGGAGCTGCATTCGTTTACACCAGCTCAGAGTTTGTTTCCAAAACATCACACGGGCTTTGTTGACATTAGTGGTCATCTGCTCTGGAGCCCTGCTGGAAGCTGTGCTGATGGGGCTGGCTCCAGCCAGGAAACAGCCCCTGCCAAAGCAAACCTGAGACATCTTAGTGAGTGCAGCACAGGCCAAAGGGCCCAGGGACATAAACAGGACAGTGCAGCCACCTGTGGCTTGCAATAAATACTCCAAAAGCAAAAGCAAAAGCAGGTGTGCCATGCTTCTGTCAGCCTGTGTTTTTCTGGGCTCTGCTTTCCAGCTCCAGAGGGACAGAAATGTTCAGTGTGCCTGTGCAGAGGGTTCCTGCACCCCAGGGCTGTCAGTGTCTGCTGGCAACTCCTTGATATCTTTTTCTAACTGCTGGGGAGGTACAGGAGCTGAGCACACGTGGCTGTTCTCACTCTGAGCCTGCATGGCGTGGGTGGTGCCCATCAAGCCACACATCTAGAGGGCATCACACACAGATTTCCAGCTCTCCTGGCTGTTAGATGTTCATTGAGAAAACTAGAAACATCTCATGTGCATGACCCAGAGAAAACTCTGCTTTTCCTGTTGACAAACAAAGTCTTCACATTTTTCAGGTCAGGTCTGTTAAAGGCAGATTTCTTCTATTGGTAGAAAAGCTTCCACTGCCCCTAAAGAAAAAACTGCAAGTTAAATTTCTCAGGTTGCAGAAAATGCTCCAATAGCCCCTCAATGTCTGAGGCCCATTGAATGGATTTTAATATATGGAAGCTCAGGGATTTCCCCCTCTGAACTCAAAATATTCCCACCCTTTTTATTAATGAACTGACTGGCCTGGTAAGGATAAGTGTCTTGCCAGAGTCAGATGGGAGCTCAGCAGCAGCAGCAGGATTTGTCTCCAGCTGCTGTGATAACAATTAACTTTCCCTTTTATTGCTTCCTGTTTCAACAGAGGACTTATCGTACTGAGCAGCAATTCCAGCTATATCTTGGAGCCAGCTCCTGACAGCCCAAACCAGCACTTGATTTACAGGCTGGACAACCTGAGGTTGCAGAGAGGAGCCTGTGGCTACCAGGGCACTGGGGATGCAGCCGAAGATTGGCTCAGGGACTTCACAACTGGGATGAAATCACCGGGCCAGAGGGTGAGCAGGGCTCAGCCTGAGTCCGTGCATGATCCTCCAAATATCCCATCTGCTCCCAGCCCTGCTGTTCCCTAGGAGCATAGCTGAGAAAGTGCAATGAAGAACATTTAGGAGGGTTTGCAGCAAGGTGGTTGTGAAATAGTGGCTCTAAAAATGAGTGTTGGGGGGTGTGGTGGGCTGTGGCTGTTCTTGCATCCAGTATAGGAACAAAAAGTGGGCTGAGAACAGGCTTGTGGGCACTTGCTGTGGCTATACTGACCTTGGTTGCTCTAAATCAATCACATTTGGAGGTCCCTGTGCGTGACGGGGTGGGGTGAATGGCCAGTGAGAAACAAACTGGGAAAAATGACCTGTAAAAATGTTTTGTGAAGAGTTTATTGGGGAATATTGGGGGATTAACCCAATAACCTGTGTGGCTGCTGCTGCAGGTAAAACGGGAGACTCTGCAGGCTACAAAGTACGTGGAGCTCCTGCTCGTGGCTGATTATGCAGAGGTAAGAAATGGGATTTTTATACCCAGGGAGCCCTGGGCACAGAGCATCCCCCCTGCAGCATCTCCTGGGTCAGGGAGGGCCACTGGGGCTCACCAAGTTTTCCCTTGCAACCCCAGTGGTTCTCAGCAGACAGGGAGAGCTGTGTCTTGGTCACTTTTGTCCTGGCAGCCACCATTGCCCAGGGAGAGCTGCAGATTTGGATGAAGGCTGAGGGTCAGTTCTGGTCTGCCAGGGTAGCAGTGGTCAGTCCTAGTTATGGCTGGGAGATTTTGCCTTCAGAATAGGGAAATTTGGGGCTTTCCAGGAGTGATGTGCTTCTAACTGCAGTACACTTAATCTCTAGAGAAGATAACAGTGATTATGCTCTGCTCTGAGCTGCTAGCAGATATATAAATATACATTTTTAAGGCTCCAGATCACAGAATAGGTCTGGGAGAAGCAGAGTGAAGTCAGCAATCCCTCCCCCATCCCCAGCCTGGACAGCAGGCCAGACACACTGACAGTGCAAACCACACTGTGTTTTACTGATTGTTTAATCTCCAGCACAGACGGGAGCCAGGCTGGTCCTATCCATAATTTACAACTTGAAACTCCAGTAGAGAAAACCACACAGTGCTCTGGGCTATAATTTATTCTGAACAAAGCTAAAGAGGCAGAACCTATTTTGGTTTCTCTGTTAGGCAACAGGACACCAGGGAAACTGAGAAAACACATAATACCCAGGAACTGCCATATGTTGTTCACCATTTGATGAGACAAACTGGGACAGAGTCTCACGGTGGTGTTGTTAACTGGCCTTTCTTTGCTGTGTCCCTCATTAGAAGAAAAGTCCTGGGTTTTGTCATCTGCTAAACAAAAATCTGAACATTTTGCCACTTCAACTCTTTGAACCAAACAGTTTGCTAAAAATAACTCATTAATTGCCAGGTGGTTTAAATAGGAAAATTGGTTGGATGAGTGAGATGTGATGAGAGCTCCAGCAGCCTTGGCCTCAGACATTTTCCTGTCCTGTTATCACACATTTTACCTGGCACATTTGCCAGTTCTATGTCAGCCTCTGGCTCTGGGGGCACTGATCAGTTTGGGTTGCTGCACTGTGCCACCACTGGAGCAGCATCACTGCCGTGGGGTGCCAGGCATGAGTTCTGAATGTACATGCCCAGGTGAGCTTAAAGTCAGATGTGCAGTGCAGGCAGACTTCACTTCACAGTTACCTTCTTATTTCCAGAATAAGGAGGCTCCTTTTAACACATTTCAGCTCTTTGTAGTTGCCTTTGTGCTGCCTGACGTGTTCATTGTGTTCAGTTTCAGAAACATCGCTTCAGCATCGAAGCAACGAGGCATAAATTAGTGGAGGCTGCTAATTACGTCGATAAGGTGAGACTGGGTGTGTGTGCAAGGAGGAAAGCAAGGCCCAGATTGTGAAATATGAGGATGGATTGGGCCAGAGGAAGGCTGGCTTTTTGGGAGAGAGAATAATGTTTTGGCATTTCTACCCAGTGAGTTAAGGAGAGCATCTGCCAAACAATGGTGTTGTTCCAAATCCAGGACAGGGTGGGGGGATCTCCATTCCTTACCTTGGAGCCAGCATGAGCATCTTGTGTCTTACTACACCTCTGTAAAAACTGTTACCTGAGGAATGCTTTTGGAACAGGGACTGAGGTACTCACTTGAAATGGTAGAAAACCTGGAAGGTAGAGCTGGAAGGAGCCTGCAGAAGTCATCCCTGCAGTGGTACCTAGTGCTGCTGAAGTAAAACTTCCTTGCTTTTCAGATCTACTCCCTTTCTGCTCCCCTTAAACTCCTTCCACCAATCCCTTCACCCCACTACCCATGAATGTTTCTCCTGTTTGTACTTGAGAAGATAATTTCCTTACTCTTTTCAGGAATTTTGAAATATTAGAAGATGAAATATGGTGTCAGTCTCCAGTCTTTGTTTCTTCAGTCTATGTCTTTGCCATTCATTCAAAAATGGAAGCTCAGTGTCTCTATTTCAGTCAAGTTTACACTTTTGGGTGATTGCACATTTCTATCTGCAGAACCCAGCACTAAGCTGAAATGCATTTCCAGAGGAAGCATCTTCTCTGGACATGTGGATGTCTAGTAGCAATTAGCAGCATATATTCAAGATTTAAAACACAGTAAAATAACTTTGTGGTGCTCATTTTATCATCTCTTTTCTTTTCTGTATCTTAGTTTTACAGGGCCTTGAATATCCGGATTGCTTTGGTGGGGCTGGAGATCTGGAATTATGGGGATAAATGTGATGTAACAGACAATCCTTACTCCACCCTCAAGTCCTTTCTGGCCTGGAGTAGCAAAGAGAGGCTGCACAGAAAACATGATAATGCCCAGCTAATCACGTAAGCTCATTTCTCCTGTTTCTGACAAGTGGGTTGGGAAATCAGTTTGTACCATAAAATCCTGCCAGGATTCAAAGTGGCTTTGTGGAAAGCATTCACTCCTAACCCATCCCAGTGACACACAGAGCCCTGGTGCTGGGAGCCAGCTGATGATGGCCTGTGGGCCACTGATCTCATCAGGGCCAGTAGCCTGGCCAGCAATGCAGATGGCATTGGAAGAAAAATCTGCAGCAGCTCTCAGACCCCCTTACCTCTTCCATGGAAACTCATCCACCAGGATGTGTCAGAGGACCTGTTGAAATGCAGAGATAAAATGCCTTTTCCCTTGTTTTCTTTGGTTGGGTTTTTTTCCCTTTAACATTACTGTATTTCCTCTCCATCTGGTTGTGTCCTGAGCACAATTTCCAGGGCTCCCCTTTCAAAGATGCTGTCAGGGTGGTGCAGAATTCCAGCTCAGAGGCAGGAGCAGAGCGTGGCTGCACTCAGAGGTGTTACCTACTACTCTCTCAAGTCCCCAAATCCCAAGCTGGCAAATATCAGGCTTATGGTAAATTAAGTATTCACAAACAGTACACAGCTAAGGATCCAGAAATAGTGATTTCTGTGCTTGTTGCAAAGCTCAGCAGGAGCACTTTTTGGAACCAAACCATTCTAAAAAATAGGATTGTCTGGCTGGCCCATAAAACAGAGTAGCAGTCCAAGATAAACAGACCTTAAGGCTTTGTAGCTCTGCTATGATATCCTGCACTGGAAGACACTACAAAGACAATGTGTCCCCCTGACACTGTGTAAGGAGCTGTGCACTGCAGGGTGCCTTTCTCTGCCTGCCTCCTCCAGTGCCTCAGTGCCATTTCATGCTTTCTCTGCGTTGATTTTAGGGGTGTGCCCTTCAAAGGTACCACAGTAGGCTTGGCTCCTGTGATGGCCATGTGCTCTGATTTCCAGTCAGGAGGAGTAAATGTGGTAAGTAAGTGCCAATACCCAATATAAAGCTTCTTGCCAGCAGTGAATACATAGGATGGATGCCTCTTAAAGCCCAGGGAGAAAATATTTCCTGTGAAGTTCTCCACTCACCTGCTTATAGGCAGGAATACTTTCAGTAGATATTTTCTACATGTCCAAATGGGAAGTTCCCCTCACCCCACTGACCCAGAGGTGCACAGGACAGGCACAGGTAAAATGCTGACGTGCCTCTTTGACCTCGCACAGGACCACTCTGATAATGCCATAGGGGTTGCTGCTACCATTGCCCACGAGATGGGACACAACTTTGGCATGAATCACGATTCTGCTGGCTGCTGTACCACCCCTGCAGCAGATGGGGGCTGCATCATGGCTTCTGCAACTGGGTGAGTTCATCCTGCATGGCCTCGGGGAGGGATGCAAAGGGCTTTGTTACGAGAGCCTTGGTGGAGCAAGAACTAGAAATGTAGAGTGAAAGTGGGTTTGTTGCTGCCTGCTGGAGTCAGTGTTTATGGACAAAAATGTGCTGGACAAACCCTGGGTCATGGAGCTGTAGCAATTTGCTAATTCCCAAGGAACTGGTTCCTGCCTGAGACTGGCCTTAGGTAATGACAACATTTAAAAGTGGAGCTCTGAACTGTCTTGCAAAAGGAAAAATTTCCTGTTCCCTTTTCTCAAGAATACTCCTTGGTTTCTGAGAGCCTGTGCTTAACAGGAAAGAAGACTTTGAGAGAAAGGGGAAGCAAGAGTGGCTCTAGAAGCCCATGGGAATTCAAAATTTGATTTGGGAATGAGGAAACGTAAAAATTTCTACAATTCAGTCACGAAACATGCCAGACAAACCCATACACTTAAAACCACATTCACTATTTTCTCAAGCCTTCCTCTGTTTAAACAGATTCTTTTTTTTTCATGGGCATCTTCTTTTATGTGCATCATTTCCTCCAAAGCCATTTGGGTGAGAAGTGAAAGCACAGTGGCACGCAGGCAGAGCACACAACACCCACACACATGTACAGCCACACATGGAGTGCACAGGCATTGTAGCAACAGAAATCAATAATTCACATCACAAAAAATATTCACGTTATTCAAAATGAGGCGGTAGATAGGAAAAATTAAACATTATTTTTAGCAGTTAGGCTCACAGGCAATTGTTCACAGGCCAAGTGCTGGATTCTCAGGCTTGTTCCAGCAGTTAGGAATAAGACACAGCTCCAGTCTTGAGGAGGAGAGGACAGCCATGCTTGTCACCAATCACAGTCAAATGTAACTCAACATATTTTGGTTCTATAAAGTTTATTTTGTAAGGCAATTATATTACTGAACCATCTTGCAGTGCAGTCTCGTCTTCAAGAGCAGTGCAGGCACAGGAAATCACAACCTGCTTTAGCACAACTCCAAGAATTTCAGGGAGAGGCCTGTGTCCTTTGGCACTTGTCAGGATTTGCATGTGCTCCTTTTTGCTTCTCTAAACCATTGCCCAGACCTGTCTTCACGTTTTTCTACCCTGTCTATATTCAGGCACCCATTCCCCAAGGTGTTCAACCAGTGCAACAGACAAGAGCTGGAGAAGTATCTGCAGTCTGGTGGAGGGATGTGTCTCTCCAATATGCCAGACACCAAAAGAATGTACGGTGGAGGGAAATGTGGAAATGGCTACTTGGAAGAGGGAGAGGAGTGTGACTGTGGAGAGGTGGAGGTAACAATTGTTCAGATCCAACCACTTGGGGTTTAGTGGGACATAACTTTTTTTTTCTTATGTATTTTGCAAATACGGTTATGTGACCTGTAACCAGCTTTTGTTTGTGCAGGAGATAAAAATGTCTTCCCTGTATGTAAATATAAATCAAGGTTCTAAAATATTACATCTGACTTCACAGTGTGTGGTACAGTCCACCCCAGAGCTGAGGGATGGTGTGGTCCAGGGCTGAACAGAGGTGATTAAAACTTCCTTTAAAAAGGAGAAGAGAAAGTGGTTTTAGGTCACAGAATCATAGATTCATTTAGGTTGGAAAAGACCTCCAAGATCATCAAGTCCATCCTGTAACCCATCACCACCTTGTCAGCTGAACCACAGGACTGAATGCCACACCCAGTCATTTCTTGAATACCTCCAGGGACAGTGACTCCACCACCTCCCTGGGCAGCCCATGCCAATGCTTAACAACCCTTTCAGTGAAAAAAATTCTTCCAGATGTTGCAGTTTCATATATAAATTCACTTTACCTATGGCTCCGCTCCTGTTAAGGATGGGGCTTCTCTCAGCACTGCATCTCATTTCTGCAAATCCATCCTTTGCCTCAGAAGAGAAAAGGGAGCTGGGACCAGCAGCCCAGAGTCTCCAGATGTGATAAGCACAACCAGTTGTGTCCCATCAGCCCATCAGAGGGTGGCTGTGCAGTGCTGGCATTCAGCTCCTGCTGGGTACCACGAGATAACGTGGGAGGGAGGGTGTTATTTGTGTGTGAGAACACATCAGTGCCAGCCTCAGATCAGCCCTGTGAACTCTGCTGCATCTCACTGCCTTCCAGGACTGCAGCAACCCCTGCTGTGACCCCAGGACCTGCTCCCTGAAACCTGGTGCTGAATGTGCCCATGGCAACTGCTGCCATCAGTGCAAGGTGGGATCTCTGGGTTTTCCTAAGGGGAAAGGGAATAACAGGGCTGCAAATGTGAGGCTGAAAACTGGAGGGGGAAGAGGAGAAAACACAGCCAAATATGGAGTTTAACTCCTCACCTGGTTTGATTTTTCTTTAGGTGCAACAGCCATGAGTGTATTCAAACCAGTGAGGTCCTTTCTTCTGGCTGATTAAATTGACTCCTGTGATATCTTTAGATGAGCTGTGAATGCTGCTGGAGTGAAGTCAGACTGTCTCTCTTAAACACTGAGGGAAAAATCAGAGTTGATATTTCTCTCCATTGGCTCTGGAATAAATCTAGTCAGGGCTTTTGGAGCAAACACTTCCTCCAGGGTTTAGGCTGGATGCTGTGTTTGCTCTGAACCCTCTTTTCTGGGGTGCAGCAGAATTCCTTTACCTCAGGTGTTTGCTGAAGGACTACTAACAAAGAGTATAATTTTAAATCTCAGCTTTCCTCACATGACTTATGATGACTTCTTGTCAAATTTGAGATCTTTGGCTCCAAAACCAGAAACACATTATTTTGTGTTTCTGATTTTGGAGCCAAAGATCTCAAATTTGACAACAAATTAACCCCAAAACGAGCATGGACAAACATTTCTCTTAAGCTCATCTTTATGTTTACACATTGACTGCATGCTCTTACTGACCTATCCTGAGCATGGGGAAAACAATTTCCAGAAATGCACTTGACCTCACTTGGAACAACCTCCCAGATGTAACTGTGAATGCCTTTTGTTCTCCACGTGTGTGGTGGAGAAGAGAAGAATGAACTGAGTAAACTCCTAAACAAGGGAGACATAAGTTTTGCATCAGGAAAATGTCTCCAGCAGAAATGACAGGCCAACACAGGAAAGAAACTTCCCAACCAGGGAGGGTTTTGAGAACAGATTACACAAACATCTGTCAGAAATGGTTCAGGTAAATTGGATCCTACCCTAGGGTAGAGTGAGATGGCTCAGAGTCCCCATGAGGTCTGACAGCCTAATATTCAGTGCATGATCTCATTGCTGCATGGGGAAGGGATCCAGCCATTAATTTTATTCTATGCAGTTCACCCAGCTAATGAAGTCCCAGAGGCACGAGTCACTGCTGACCTCAGGAAACCTTAGACAAGCAGGGTGAAGTGACACACGCAAGGTTCTGCCTTATCTACAGACATGAAACTGCAGAGGAGCCAAGCAATAATTCTGGGTTTTTTTCCAACTCTTTTCAGCTGATGGCTCCTGGAACTCCCTGCAGGGAGAGGTCAGGGCTCTGTGACCTCCCAGAATACTGCACTGGCGAGTCCCCCTTCTGCCCCCTCAACTCCTACCAGCTCGATGGGGCTCCCTGCGACGGAGGAAGGGCCTATTGCTACAGTGGCATGTGCCTCACCTACAGGGACCAGTGTGTGCAGCTCTGGGGGCCTGGTAAGGACACTGCCTGCAGCAAGACATGCTGTCCTTTGAACCAGCAAATGTTCTACTCCTGCTGCTCCTCACCCCGCTGTTCCTCGCCCTGTGCAAGGCAGGAGTACCCTGCTGTCAGCAGCAGAGTCTGAGCAGCCTTTTCTCCTGCCTTACTCACGTGGAGGAGGCAGCACAAAATTCCCCATGCTCCAACCACTCCAGAAAAAGGACAAGTGAGTGGTTGGCATGGGGTGAGATGAAGCAGCCAGTTGAGTCTCCACCTTGCAGGAGCACAGCCAGCACCAGACACCTGCTTTGAGCTGGTCAATGCTGCTGGAGACATCTACGGGAACTGTGGGAAAGACATCTACGGCAATTACAGGAAGTGTGACGTGAGGTACGAAGCACAGTGGCAGCCCAGAGCTGCCCCTTGGAGGAGATGTTTTTATATGTTACAAAATTATGGGCCAGCAGATAAAACTGATCCATGCATTGGTTGGCTCCCTCCCTCTGCCTCCTGGGAAACCAGCTGCATCCTTGTGGGACTTGGAGGCCTTACAGCTGAAGCTTTCAGTTCACCATTTTCAAACATCTAGCTGATGTTCTTCCAAAGCAACAGAAGAGGGGGGATTTTTTAAATCTCTAAGATAAATGTAGCTTTCTAACGGAGACAAAAATTCCCTAGTCTTACTTCTGATTTTGTTGAGGTTGGCCATCCATGGGGACTGTGGGGTGATACCAGCAGTATCCATCAGACACTGTTGCTTGGGATAATTCTTGGGAGGCGCCTGCTCATTTCACAGTGACTCAGCACTGCTGCTTTAATTCCCATTTAGAGCTCATGTCTGCAAAACGTGCAGCAAGCCAGGAATAATCACTTTAGCCTTTCCTTTGAAATCAGAGATGGTAAATGCGGGAAGATCCAGTGCCAGAGCTCTGCTCCCAAACCCCTGCAGCCCAATGCCGTGCCCATAGACACCACTGTGAACAGGCAGCGGTGCCGGGGCACCCACGTCTACAGACCCGAGAGTGAAGAGAAGGAGATGCTGGACCCTGGCTTGGTGTTGACAGGAACAAAGTGTGGGAGCCATCATGTAGGTACAGTTCTGCCTGGAGTGGCTTGGGGGAGGTTCAGAGTATCGCTTTTCCACCCAGAATGTGCTTTGTGGTTATCAAGTTATTAATTTTTTATGTCTAATGCTCCTCTAGGAGATCTCTGTATTTGTTAGAAAAATAATTCCTTAGAGGCTTCAGAGAAGCGATGGAAGGACACACAGCAAAGGCTTTATGTCTTTGCCAGATGAAGTTCAGGGCCAGTGCTAAATCTGGGATTTGCTAGTTGGTTGAAGTTGTCTTGCTTAAAGATGAGACACAAAGTTGAGTCGGAAACCAAGAAATGTGAGAGCTCCTTCAGAGACCTGCCATGTGGGCATGGCCAAGCTATTGCCAGCTGAGCTCCCACTTCTCTCTGATGCTCACTGATGGGGGTTCAGGGTGGTGATTAACTGCTTGCTTGGGAACCAGGTTAACTTCATTTCCTGTTATTCTGCCCAGGGAATTAATTAGTTGTATTTCCATGGTGTCCGCGACCCGCAAGCCACAAAATAGCACAAGGCAGTGACATGGTGGATAACTCAGAGAGCTGACACCAAGGTTCTGGATGCTTTCTGTGCAGGTTTGCTTTGAGGGGCGCTGCCAGAACGTGTCCATCATCTTTGATTCCGAGAGCTGTAGCAAGAAGTGCCATGGGCATGGAGTAAGTGTCTTCTTTTTCATCTCCATTCCAGGCTGAAGCAGGATGGGCTTCCATTCTTCTGTGGCTGCTTGTTCAGCTCAGTTCTGATACCTTCCTTAGGTTTGCTCTGGATTTTGGCTTCTTTGCTATCAGTTTGCATATTTCTTCCCTGTTTGATGCATTTTCTGGTCCATCAATGTCTCTTTGATGTAGGATTTAAGGAGGTATGTTGGAGGGATATGAATTGCTGTAAATGAAAAACAAGGAGTAATCTCAAAGAAAAATATCATGGCTCAAGTTTAGATTGAATAAAAAGTATCAGACTTACTAAAGAAAAAACATAGCAAAAAGGAACATTTAGGGCAGTTTATCCCAAATTGCTTTGGGATAAAGCCCCCAGGGGATGGAAAGAAAAGACAAATACCAATTGGCCAAGCTCTTAAGCCTAAAAAATAAGAACTCTTTACTTGATGAAAGGGAAAACTCATGTCCTTCAGTTTAGAGATAAGAGAAGGGCATTTCTAAATGCTGCTTTTCTGCTGAATTTGGGTTATTGGCACTTCAGCTGAAGAACCCTTGTCTTCTGGAGAAAGGGAGAATTTCTGAGGAAATGAAAGGCACTTCCACTCCCTGTGGAAGAAAAGAGTTTCCAGGCACTCAGGTCTCATTGGAGTCTGTCCTGTAGTGTTTAATTCATCAAGGGCTTAATTTGTTTTCACTTGCATGTTTCTTAGTAGCTTCCACTTGAATCTTTGAATCTTCTCACTCCAGGTGTGCAACAACAACAAGAACTGCCACTGCAACCCAGGGTGGGCTCCCCCTTTCTGCAACAAGGAGGGGACAGGAGGAAGCTTGGACAGTGGTCCCCCTCTGCCTGAAGGTGAGAGGGACCAGCCCTGCTACAGGGCCACTTCAGAAGGACTTGAGTTGGTTGGGAGCAAAGAGTTTTCCATTTAACAAACTCTACTTTCTTGCCCTCAGGCTCTTCAGCGATTGTGATAGCTCTGGCAATCCTGGCTCCCATTCTCCTTCTCAAAGGAATCTTGTTTTTATTCTATTATCTGAAATGCTGGAATAAGTTTGCCATCTGCTCTCTAAAGAAGACACCTCAGTTCAGGTAAGTTGTCAATGCTGTGCTTTGTCTGCTTGTCCCCTCTCCTGCCAGGACAGAAGAGACATTGCAAATGTTGTGAGGAATGTCACTAAATTGATTTGTTGATATAGTCACTATTGGCTTCTCATTTTTTCACTCCAGTGAAGATAAAATAGTAAATACAGGAAAATAAAGGAGAAAACCTATCAAGACGTTAACAATCATTTCTTTCTCTCATTGTCAGTGACACCTCTGGAACTGGGCACGCAAACCCTGCCTTCAAGCTGAGAACCCCCCAGCAGCAGAGGAAGGTAGGGGCAGGGTCACCTTCCACCTGCAGGGCAGAGGTGCAGCTGCCCCGAGGTGTGGGCTGTGGTTTTCCCCCACACTGGAGTCAGGGAGTGGTTTTAGCAGAGGATGGGAAAAGGGAACAGACATCACCCATGGCTGGAAGTCAGTGTTAGCTGAGTGTAGCACCTGCTCCTGGTGATTTCCTCAAAGCAAGGAGCTGGGATTTGACCAGCTGGGATTTGACCAGCTGGGGTTCGACCATTTACTGTGTGCCTGCTTGTCTCTCCTGCTGGATCCTCTGTTGTCACATCTCCTATCTCAAAACTGGAGAAATGGCAAACCTGGGTTTATTCGCAAGTGTCACACTGATGCCTGGATTACTCTGTTCCCTTGATTTCCATTTCTGCCTCATGATCCCAAGTTGTCCCAGTCCATCTACCCAACACCTACTAGACATACACAGCCTGGTGTTGCAGGCAATATTTGCTGCTCTGTGGCTCACAGACCTCACGTAGATCCTCAGAAGCATCACAGCCAATATAAAGGGTGGTTTGAAGAGGGAATACATGAGGATTTGTGGCTCTTCTGCACAGGTGATTGGCCTCCCTGAAATCCCACCCAAACCTCCTTCTCAGCAAGCTCCAGGGCTCCAGATGAACAGGCAGCAGCCCCCCACCTTCTGTGGCAGCCACAGCAGCGGCGTGGGACCAGTGCAGCCGGCACTTCTGAAGGACCTTCCCCGGAGGACACCCCCGAGCAGGCCAGCACCTCCTGCTCCCAAACCTCCAGCCTCTCAGGTATGGAGCCATGCTGCTGTCCTGCAGATGCTCTTTGATGGCAGGTTTGTGCTGGTGAAGCCTCTGGCCCTGGGGGAGCTGTTAGTCTTGACCCAAACTGGCCCCATGTTATGGGAGCATCCTCTCCATGAGGTTATTTTGAGGGTTAAAAGGAAAGATTTATTTCTTTTGCTGGCAGCTCTGTTCTAAACTTATTATGGACTCCACATTCTTACTGGAAAGATGGTAAATCACTCAGACAGACTTAAACCCATTTTGCAAAATAATATTATTATATTGGGGCCCTCAAAGAAGCAAAGGGCTCAGTTACAGCAGGTAGCAGGAGGCTGGCTCACAGGCAGTCCCTCTCTGAAGGGCACAGAGGAAAATAAACCCTAGGGAGGAAAATCTTAGCAAATGGGGTTTGTTTCTAGCTCCATTGTTGCTGTGAACAGCCAGCACTTCAGCAGGAAAGAAAACTAAAACAAAAGCAGGAAGCTGAGTGTTGTTAATAAGGAATAGGTATCCTTCCCAGCTGTTTGCTGACAAGTTCCCCATGATCTCCTTTGTGTTCCCTCCACAACACATCCACTCTCTTTATCTCAGTCAGCCTTATGAGATGGAACACTTTTCATAGAATTTCCACAAGAAACCTTGATGTTTCTGGGTTAGTGGAGAGCCACCAGCTGGGGAAGACACAGGGGAAATTAAATTACTGTCACTTTTTGCTAGTTGCAGTGTCCTTCCTAGATGTTTGCAGCATCTGCCAGATTTGCTCTCTTGCTATTCCTATAGGAGCTCTTCAGACCTGGCAGTCAGTGGAATTTAGTCTGCCTTGTCCTTCCTGGAGTCACAGGGGAAGATCCTTGGAGAGCAATAGATCCCCAAGCCATCAAGCATTGCATTTGTGCATAGTCTGAGGAGACTGCAGGGGTTTTGGGTGCCCTCCAAGTCGTGAGTGCAGCTGTGTTTGTTAAATCAACACCTGTAAGGCAGCAGCTTAGCACAGAGCCTGAGCAACAACAGGCAATTGGCTCTTGTGGGGGTAACTTCTCCCCTGGGACATGCTTTCCACTGAAATTCATTAGATGAATGGAAAATGTAATGCTCTGAGCATCCTATTAGGGACAGCTGTGTGCACAAACAAATAATGACTGCTTGTGGGTCTGTGTGTGTTTGTATGGGCACAAGAGCATGCACATATGTGGTGTTTGCAGGCATTGTATAGCAAACAACCAGTTTGTGTATGTGTGTGGAACTTGCTTCCAGCCACGAAGTGCATCAGTTCATGTGGCTAATTAAAAAGGCCCTGGAACACAGGTTACCTATTTCTTCCAAAACTTAAGGTTTAAATTCAAAACTATTTCTTTCTTCTGTAGGATATTTCAAGGCCCCGGCCACCCCAGAGAGCTCTGCCAGCAAATCCCATCCCATCCAGATCCAGGGGCTGGCAGGGGAGCAGCCCTGCTGTCCCTCTGCCTCCTGGGCACACCAGAGCCCCAGGACACCTCCAGCCTGTGGCAGAGGTAGGCACCACTCACTCCTGGGGAACAAAAACACTCTGAAGGGAATATCAGCCTGCAAAACACCTTTGTGCACAGCCCAGGTGGGTGGACACAGAGGCTGTGGGTTGGTCACCTTTACAGCAGGGGCCTCTGTTTTTATCTGCTTCATATTAAGAGTTTATTGAGTTGAGAAAAACAGTGAATTCAGTCCTCCACATCCCTGAACACTTCTTCAGGCAAGGCCTTTGTGTGAGTGGGGCAGAGCAATGGGGTCAAGGGCTGTGGGACCCAGAAGTCTTAGTGAAGAGCAGCAAAACATGAAGATTCACACAAGATTTGAATATCCCAGTAAAGAACAAAATTTCTTTCCAGCCTCTCTAGCCATGGCTAAGGAGATGCTTTCTCTGCAGGGAGTGTTTCACAAAAATCATCCTGAATACAGGCATTTAATAAGGGACTTCTAGGCACTGAGTTCAGTGCTCTGCAGACTGGGCCCTTTGACACTGCACACAGCATAGTTATGTTGTCTCCAGCCTGCAATATACTGGAGGCCAGCTGTGAAAAATGGAGAAAACTGCAGGAATTTCCTTGTGGGAGAGTTCCTATGTGCTGCATTGGGTTGTGCATGCAGACGGGCTAACATCAGCTCCAGGAGAGGGCAAGGACAGCCCTTGTTCTTCCATCAGTGCTCACTCCTCTTCTTTTCCCCTTTTTCCATCTCACCCAGAATGCTGGTGCCTGGACAGCTGGAGCAGTGAACAACTTGAAAGTGGGACAGCCAGGCTCCCGTGGGCATTCCTGAAGCAGCCTGTTCCTGGCTGGCCCTGGCCTTCACAGGGCACTGGATGGCCTTCATCACCCAAAAACACACTCACCCCTTCACTGCCAGGGACAGTGTCTCAGTCCCTCTCCTCCTGCCCAGCCCTGTTTCCTCTGTGACTCACCAGGCTGCAGTCAGGCATGGCAGGGGTGCCCCAGGTACACGCCAGGCTCAGCTGGACCCTCTCTGCCTTTTCCACGTAGGGATGGCTTGTTTATATACGGTATTTAAATATTGTTGTGCAATATCCAGTGCAGGGATGGGGTGATGGGGGTTTCACGTGTTTTTAATCAGTTATTTAATGTTACCAGGGAGAACAAGCTGTGAGTGCAGGTGCTGGCCCTGATGGGCTTTTGTGTGAGCCCTGTTGGCTCCCTCAGCCCCCCCATGCAGCTGCAGGAGTATATTGGTGCTATCCAGAACCCACTGCCTCTGGGGAGAGCAGGAGGCAGCTGGTGATCACATTCTTCAGTTTATTCTGTTTACAGGGGGTGGCAAGTGGGGC
Organism: Nicator chloris; assembly: GCA_013400495.1. NCBI lineage: Eukaryota > Metazoa > Chordata > Aves > Passeriformes > Pycnonotidae > Nicator > Nicator chloris. Next base: position 218,416 of record WAAE01012353.1, on the reverse strand, counting down.
CCCAACAGGGAGCCAACCCTGGAAGTATAATTTGTGGGGCCACTGTGGATTTTGATCAGCTTTAGCAGAGGGTATTAATTGTTTTCCCCATATAACCCTCTCCAGCAGCAGCGTTGCAGCCCTTCTGTCCTCCAGCACTCGCTTGTCTTCCCTTGGTGCTGTAAATCCCAAAAGCAGCCCCAGCATGGCCCATGAGCTCCAATCCATGTCATTAGGACACACTCAAGGTACGACAGGGCAGCTCTGGCCCAGACCCAGAGCAAAAGGCCAGCAGGAAGCTCAGCAGAAGGCAGTGCTGAGACCCCTCTGCAGCGTGCGGTACCGTGAGATGTTTTTGCACGTGTCTCCTCAGGCTTTGGTCTGTGCTGAGCTGTAACTCAGCATGGGCTGTCTGCTCCCCAAACCAGTGAGAAACCTACCTGAAAAATGCCCAGGTGGTGAAACAGCCAAAATATTAACACAACACATGGTGCTTTTGTAGGGCAGCTCTCTTACTCCGGGTTTTTTCTCCAGGCTATGGATGGAGAGAGCTGTCTGTGTGCACTTTAAGCAGCTGATGGTTCTGACCCTGAGGACCCTCCCTTATGAATTTAGTTTTTTCTTCTAATAGTTTGGCTTTTGTATGTGGGTTTTTTTTCTCAGGATTTTAAAATAAGACCTTTTGTTATGCCAGATTTTTTTTTTTCCTTGAAATTATTTCCTAGGAGAACGCAGGGAAATCTGTGGTTACAACAGTCCTCTTGTGTCTGATTTATTATGGACAAATCCTCAAAGAGCATGACTGCTGCTCCACATGTGAGAAACTGTATTATTGGCATAAAGAAAATGAGTCCTGTTTGCTGGTCCTCCTTTCCTAAAATCTGCTCATCAAAGAAATCCCATATAAACCCTAAGAACTCATTAAATTTGCAGTTATATGTAGTAGTGTGTATCTGTAGGATGACTTAAATCACATTAGTTTTCACAACTTTACTACCTCTTTCTCCACAAGGAAACAGTTCACATGGTGTGTCTTGAAATTCTTGTCTTGACATTCTCACAGATTATTCCTTATCTTACTAATTTTAGACCTTTTCTTACCTTCTATGTGCCTGGACAACAAACCAATCTAAGAAACTTCTTTCTGAAATAAGGGAGGTCAAGTAAAAGACAACAGCTTCCTAATCTTTGTCTTTTTTTGATAGTCGGGGTGTATTACATATAAAAATGTGTATTCTAACGACCCCCAGACTTGCTGTTTGTTGGTATGTAATGGCAGGTTTGGCTGCTCACAGTGCAGCAGGACTGTACATACACTGTAAGTGTTGATTCAACCACAGGAACTTGATCTCATAGCTGAGCCCTCACTGAGGGCAGCAGCACTTCTGCTCCAACCCCTGATCTTCAGCAAATGGCCACTAAAAGTCACTAGAATTATTGTCACTGCCTTTCGTGTGAGCATGTGATCAAGGTTTCAAAAATGCTCCTGGACACACAATGCTCAGAGGACAACTGGACATGCCCAAACTCTAATGGAAAACTTTATTGCTGGAATATCACAAAAGTCTCCTAAAGGTAGTTTTAAGTAAGTCCTTTTAAAATTTTCAGATGTGTCCTAGTTGAGTGAATGAGACCAGGGGAACTGCAGGAGGAGTAAAAGATGGTAAAAACCTGATTTTTTTGAAAGATACTATTACTTGGGAGAACTTATAACAAAATACATCTCACTTTCTCCCGTGTCCACATGTTAATGGTTTACAATAATGCTCTCTATGCATCTATGCAAATACTTGAAGAATGCAATTCATTGTGCCTTTTGCCCAGTTTTAATAAAATTTGTTGGTTGTCATTAACAAAAACTCTTTCACTGTCTATTATTTCATTACCTCAGTTCAAACCTTCATTTTCTACATAGCTTTTCTCCAGGGATGGCAGGATTGCTTTAATGAAATGCACTTCTAGAGTGAAGAAAGATGAGTCCCATTTACAGCCATTTTCTAGAATAAAATGCACAAAGCATCACACTGATTAGGATGCCAAAAACAAAGCTGGAGTGAGTGACTTGGATTATTTTCTGCCACCAAAGGAGGTCGCTGCCGTTTTACTCTGCTCCAGATGCTCTTTCTCTTGTTCTCAGCTGTCTCTCAGCCTCTTTATCCTTTAGGGCTACGCCAGTAAGATGAAATAACGAAAAGCTTTCAGATCCACCTGCAACTTTTTTTTTTTTTAAAGAAAACCTTTATTTCCCTTTCCACATTCCAAAAAGATAGCACTGAAATGTTATTAAAACAGGAGATTGCATTGTCCTCTCTCCCAAAGCCCCACTGTATTTGCTCAGTGATGCTCACACCCAGGTATAATCAGGTGAGCGTCTCAGAGGACAGCAGGACACCTCAAGGGGCTCCAAGAATTTGGAGGGTTTTCCAAAGTTGAGATATTTTCTGAGGAAAAAAAAAACAACTTAATATTTACAGCCACTTGGTCTTTCAGGCTGAAAAAATTGTCACAAGAAGTCTTCTCCAAGAAGGAAGAGTTTCTCCTGACATGGGGTTTGCCCTGCCAGAGCTCCCAAGCCTGAGCAGGGACTGCCCTTCCTCAGGTGGGGTGTGGGTCAGGCCCAGCAACTTCACCAAGGCCTGGGCACCAGAGCTGCTCGGGAAAAAAATAAACAAACAAAACTCCCATTAAAAAAATTAACACTGCTTCAGGGAAACTCCTGCACCTCGCAAGAAAACAGAATCTGACAACGATCTCTCTGTAAAAACACTTCATGGCTTGAGTCCTGCCACTGAGCCTGAGTGAGCAGCTATTGCAGAATTCCCCATGTTTTGCCCATATTCACCAATATTCTTGACCCCTTGGCTGCAGAGCAAGTGATTAAACATGGATGAGCAGAGTTTGAATAGCACTGTTCAGATCTTGTCTCTCTCCTCCTCTTGAGATGCTGGTGTGTATTTTAGAGTTCATGCAAGGGTCTAGAAAGGAAACAAAAAAAGACAAAAAACACTAATCAATGATCCATCAAGGCCTGGAAACAAAGACATCAATGGTCACCCGGGGGAAGGAGTGAAGGGTAAACATCAGCTGTGCCAAGAATAAGAGATGAGAAGGGGCCTCAGAGAGGAGCTTTGTTCCAGCACTATCATATTTCTAGAGGATTTTTGTTTCCAGTGGCTGCATGTATTAGGGCCCAGAGAGGATTAAAAACACCCCTTGCTGCCACACCATGACAGAGATCCCATCCAAAAGCCTGGAGAAAGATCTGACTTTGGAAAAGCCACCATTTATCTTCTGCTTTTCCTTTTTAAAATTTTTCCCTGGCACCTGGAATATTGACATCACCCACCCAACCTCCAGTCCCCTGCATGTAACACCCTGAGTGTAGAGCATGAATACTTTGGGTTTATCCTCTGGGGCGATGCTGGAGTTGTCCACCTCTATCAGGATGTTCTTGTCATCTCTGGTGACCGGCACTGGCTCTTCATTCTGAAGGACTTGGGGTAAATTCCCTAAACTGACATCCATGTCTTTGAAAGCATGGAGCAAAAACACCCCCAAAATGATGGTGAGGAAGCCACAGACTGTCCCAATGATGTCAACCACGGTCATGGCAACCCACTCCTTAAAGAGTATGATGGACGTGGTGATGACGATGGTGGTGAACAGCACGTAGTAGATGGGGAACACCAAAGAGGTGTTGAAAATGTCTAGAGACTTGTTGAGGTAGTTGATCTGTGTGGTGATGGATGCCACCAGCGTGATGACCAGGATCCAGGTCAGTGGGTGCTGCAGCACAGGCTGGCCAGCAAAGAAGCCCTTGATGGCAATTCCCAAGCCCTTGACTGAGGACACGGAGAAGGCGCCGATGACGGAGCAGATGGTGAGGTAGATGAGGATGTTGCTCTGGCCGTAGCGGGGGGCAAGGTAGAAGATCAGGAGGAAGCAGAGAGCCAGGAGGATTGCAGCATAAGCCAGGAAACCTGCAGGAGGGAGAGAAGAACTCAAAACTCCACCGGTGAGCATGGGGAGATGTCGGAAAAACCCTTTTTCTGACCCACAGACAAGGCTCCTGAGAGGCATTTTAAAGACAATTAAAAGATTTTAAAGATAATTTAAAGATTTTTTACTCCATTTTCAGTCTCATGAGAAAGGTGAGACAATATAGATGTTACAATTCATGCCATCACAATCAGAAGCCAAACTATTTCCTAATTACAAAACACTATAAGCATTTTTTGGCCTATCAGCTTTTGCCATACAATGCTGCTAATGCTTCTAAGCCAATCATCTAAAATTATCCCTCGTGGGTCTTGGTCCAATACACCTTTCATAACTCCATTTCTCCCAAATATCTAGTCTGTTTGCAAGGCCATCGTTTGAAACTTGTTTCTAGTTCCATTTCTCTCTCAACAATGTCTTCTCTATTCCATGGCCTTTCTAAGTCAGCGCACCTCGTCTCAGAGTTTGCATACAGGTGCACAAGACTATGTGAGCTTTCTGTCAGGCTTTGGGGATTCTCTACAAATCCATTTCCCACACTGAGAGGTTTGCACTGCCCAGCCTCGAGAGCGAAAACGCGGCTGGCTGCGTACCCGGCTCCTTCAGCTTGGAAGTCATTTCCTCCAGAGTGGTGACCTCCTCATCCTCTGGGGCGTGGATGACCATCACAGTGCTGCCCACCAGGCTCAGCAGGCAGCCCAGCTTTCCCAGCAGGTTGAGCCGTTCTCCAAGCAAATACGAGGACAGAATGGCACTGCAGGGGACAGAAAACCATCAGCAGGTGCTTTGCGCTCCTTTAAAGAAGGAACAGCAGCTCTAAGAAAGTTCAGAATGCTTCCATGTGATACAAGGACACAATTTTGGTGTAAATGAGTTGGGTTAATACACAATCACATGGCATCTATCACAGCTGAACCTGCAGAGGTGCAGGTGTGACCTGTGGATCACAGCTCTTGTGCCAGCAAGGTGCAAAAATGCTGAATGTTTTAGCACATCCTCATTTTTTCAGGGTCGGCAGAATCATTCATGAGCTGCTGAGCATTATGAAGCTTTTAGTGCTCAAGAAAATTACTTCAAGGGTCGGTGTAACAGAGAAAAAACCTGAACCTAACAACAAAAAGCTGTGTTAGTTTTAACTAAATCATCAGAACTATTAAGCCTCAGAGAAACTCTGAAAGTACTGGGGCTACAGATATATCTGCAAAAAATGTCTAGCTGTTGTCCAAAAAAATCTGGGGCAAGACACCAGAGCAGTCCTAACTCTCAGTTTGCTCATGCATTTCATAATACAGTCTTTCTATAAAACCTTAAGTAGCCAGAGCCATGCATTTTGGTAGGAATCTCCTATTCAAAAATAAAGAAATAAAATAGAGTTTCAGCCCTTTTGGGAACAGCCAGAAGTACAAAACCCTGCAACATGAGAGGACCCTAAAAGGGTATAAAATAAAAGGCAGTTTGAAAATAAGCCTGGTATTTTTGACCCTTTAAAATTTTTAGTACTCTTGATTACAAAAACAAAACTAAACAAAACAAACAAACATTAAAACCCTACCAATGGTTAAAGAGCTGGAATAAGGAATAAACTAATGCAGATATTTGCAAAAATTTAACCTGCAATGTATGTGGCTGCTCTCCACATCCAGCATTTCCAGAAGGGCAAGCTTCTTAATTCAATGGTTCCCAAATGATCCCCCAAAAGGACAATAACTGTTAAAGTGTTTTTTAGGAAACACTGAGACTTTTTTCCCTTTGGGCAGAAAAAATCATTATTAGTATCCCTTCAAGTTTATTTTTACAAGTCAGACAGGCAAAAAAGAAAAAGAAAAAAGGCGCACTACAAATTATAGAGACAAAAATCACCTTATGAGCACACTCAGAGCCCCCAGAGGCGTGACAATAGTTGCAGGAGCAAAGGCATAGGCAGCGAAGTTGGCAGCTTCCCCTCCACCCACTAAACAAACACAAAAAAATAAATACCAGTGAGTTACAGAGCACTTTCTGCATTTTCTCTTGGGGGTTTGCAGAACAGCAAGATGTCACTTGGGGAGTGGGTTTGATGCTGGGGTTTCATCCTGCTGCTAAACAGGGGCAGGCAGAGGGTGAAAACCTATTTCAAATTAAAAGAGGCACCCCTGGAGAAGGGAACCCCTCCATGGCCAGGTCAGGGCTGACCCAGGTGGGCTCAAGAACCCCCCAGCCCAGCCAGGGAGGGGGTGGCTGTGGGAGCCCCAGCACTGGGAGGCTCAGTGTCCTCCACACCATGTCCTTGGGGCTGTGGTGTCCCTCTCTGGCTGGGCTGTCCCTGCCCCTGAGCAGCGAGGTCAGAGCAAGGTGGGGGCACCTTGAGCTGCAGCTGCCATGGGGAGAGCCAGAAAAGAGGGCTCTGAAACACCCTGCTGTAAAATCTGCAGCTCTCCGTGCAGCTTTGAGTCCAATTTTAGGAGATACTGTAATGCTACAGCAGGAAACAAAGGTTTTAAGTCTTGTTTTAAGAGAAAGCAAGTTTTTTCAAGGAAGTAGGTGCTACCAACATCTTTTTGTTATCTCCCTGTGCTGCAGCAGGAGCCCCCAGGCACTCAGGGGAGGCTGTTTGCCCTGTACACACTGGTACACACACAGACCTGCCAGCTGCACTATTAAAACCCGGCTTTTCATGCTTTTGATCAGGTAAAACTGAGCTGGCAGGTCCTGCCAGTCCTGCAGGAGCATGGAGAGGGAGATCCTGCATGGATCACTGCCTCTCCTCTCCCTGAGGAACCTCTGCTGAGGATGGGGGAACTCGACAGAAAACAGGCTTTAAGCATGATACTCAGTTTGTTCCACACCTCATTCACAGGGACAGACCCTGGGAAAGCTGCAAACCCAGGGAAACAGCTCCTACTTACTGGTTAACAAGCCAGCCCACCAGAGCCAGTCCTTTAGGTAGCCATGGCCTCCATCTCCTGGGGAAGAAAAGCACGTGCAGGAGTTAACAACCATATTCTTCAGAGCAAGAGATGAGAATGTCCCTTTGGAGAGGGATAAATTGCAAGGGGAAGAGCGTGACAAAGAACAGGGAAGAATGGACTGTGCTGGGAGCTAATCCAATTCTGGTCCTAACCCACAGGCTGTTGGACAGCAGGAGCTTGAGCCTGCTGACCTGGTGAACCCTGGTTTTGCTGGGTCAGGGAGAGACCATGTTTTTGATAAATCTGACCTGACTGGAGCTGTCAGTAACAGCAGTGTTTGACTTGCCTTGGAGAAAAGTGATGTGCTGACATAGCAGGGGTGACACACTGGGACTGAGAGCTTGATTGCAGGGTGAGATAGGACAAGGGGCCATGAAGAGTTGAACGGGAAGACTTCAGGACACAGGGAAAAATCTTTTGCTAGAGTTCAGCCTCTTCTGGTTCCTCAAGAACTCCATAAATGCTGAAGTTCAAATGTTATGCTTTGGTATTCCTCAGAAATTGCCAGTTTATTTGTTTTAGGGTCTCTTTGCTTGGTTGGGGTTTTTCTCAAGAACTCTTTTTGTCAGCTGCAATTTTCTGTCATTAATCTCTAATTCCTTTCAGAATGTTAAACATTCTGAAAAATAGGGAGGGGTTTGCTCTTGTTTTACTTGCTTGGCTCTGCTGTGGGAAAAGTTCATGGAGGGAAGGAGAGAGACATCTACAGTTGAAGCAATATTGATATTTCATTGAGCAAGTATAATGTCAAAAAGCAAACCCATCTGTGTTCAGCAGCTGCATGTGGCCAGCCCAGTGACAGAGGATGGAGAAGGACCCAAGACTGCCCAGTGGCTCAGCTGCTGTTGGTAGCTTTGCTGGCTGTCTCTGGACAGTCACTTCATCATTCCATGCCTCTGTGTCCCCATATGGGCACAGAGTAGAATGGGGATGGTGATACTTACTTCCTCTGAAAGATTATTTAAAAACTGTTCCTAGGCCAGAACTGGGAAGCAGCAGTATTTTAATTATCATTGCTCTGTTTTGCAGTTACGCAAGTAGGTCAGGTACCTGCCAGGTAGGACCTACCCTGCTGCTGGAGCATGTTTGCAATGCTGATGGGACGTGTCCAACTCCACCGTGCAATTCTGCTCTAGGCAGTGCTGCTCCACCACTGCCCATCCATATATAAATATATTTGTGTGCCTCGCCCTGAGAGCCTGGTGCTAGAGGAAAGTTATCTGCAGGTTATTGTGCAACACAGCTCCAAAGGATCCCTTCTGAAACCACAGAGTTCCCACAGAGCCGGCCTGTCCTGCGTTCACACACGGCTCCTGCTAACGCAATCCAAGCACGCGGAGCTGCATCCTTGTCTCGGTGACCTGGTGGCAAAGCTGCCTGGCTCCTCATTTAGATCAAGAGTGGGGTCAGGGCTGTGCTGCTCTGCTCCGGGCTGGGGCACGGCCCTGAGCTGCGGCTTTGTGCAAAGGGACCCATTTCAAAGAGCTTTTAGCACTGCTTCCTCCTGGCATTCTCCTTCCTCACACATTCCTGAGTGATGGGCGTGCATTGTTCTGCTGTGGGGACACGGCCGATCTCACAGGACCATCACCTGCTATTTGCGGTGCCAGGCAGGGGAACGCTGCTTTTAGCTGAGCTCTCCCACTGCAGGGCTCTGTAAATTAGCTCCTTCCCAATACAGAGACTGTAAATCAACTCCTGTGCAATTCCAGCGCTGTAAATTAGCTCCTCAGCTCCCACCCAGCACTGCTGTCTGGGTCTCACACACCAAGATGCATCCACAAAACCTCTTGTTTACATTGCTGGTGGAAGACTGACTGTACCCAGAGGTGTTCCCTTGCCTCAGGAGTGCTGAAATTTGGATTGTGTGTGTAGTCCTAGGAACAGGTGGTCCCTCCCTGTTGCCCTGATTTTCAGCCTTCTGATGTTTAAATAAATTCTGAATTCTTTCTCATAGATTTTCTGTAAATAAGAGAATTGTTTTTGTTAGCTTTATCTATGTTTGCATTCTTTCTTAGAGAGGGAACCTTTTGGCAGACATCTGTTTTAACTAATGTGATTGAAGAAGTGCTAACCTTACCCACCAATAATTTGGGCTTGTCCGACATACTATATAAGGAGTCAGATTTTGCAAAGTAGAGGGATTTCAATCTCGTGAATTACTCAGAGTCCGTGTCTTGATTTCGTGCCCTATCACCACACCTCCCCCTGCTGCCCCCACAAAGCCTCACCTGCCCTGGTGCCTCCCTTCTCCACCAGCCGTAGCAGTCCCTTTTTCTTGAGGATGACGCTGCTCCCGATGAGGAAGCTGGAGAAGACAGCCAAGCCCAGGCCGATGTAGAATCCATAGTTGTTTTCCAGCCGAGTTATCCAGGAACTATCCGAAGTCCCATTGTCCTGGACAGGGTCAGCTGGGACAGCACTACTGATCACTTGGCACACGACCCGGTGGGAAAGGCACGAAAGGGTGATCAGAGACCCTGTGAGACCACCACGAAGATAAACCAGCAAATTTACTGACATGACTATCACCGGTGTCCCTACTCCCCCAGGCTCACTGGAGTGTCCCCCCACAGCAACACCCAAAGATCCCCAAAGCTCAGGACGCCTCTTCACTCTCATGTGGAAATGGCAGGGTGTTGTCTGACAGATTTATGGCCTGCAGTTCAAGCATCTCATTGACACTGAACGAGTCTACATCCCGAGCTGGCAGGCCACAAGGACCTCTAAAAAATAATTTGAATTTCCAAATATATATGCCAGAGTATCTCCACCAAACTCCGACATTATGGGGTAGAACTAGGCTTTATCAACATTTAACCTTGGTAATCCAAAGGCTTTGGTGCTTTCCAGCCAACTAATCCTCACATCTGCCAGCTCATCTGCAGTTGTAACTTTGGGCTTAGTGTGGAGTGATTCCAACACCGTAACTGAGTGTCTGTTCCAGCTCTGTGTGCTGAGCTGTGTCATATGACAACATCAGATTCACCTCGGACAATTCATTTCCTCTACTCTTTAATGGTTTTATTCTACCTCTCTGCAGAGTGCCCGAGTGCTCCCAAAGCAAACCCAGTCCTGCCGGTGTGGAAGGACTGAGAGCAGGCACAGCGTTCTGCTGTTAACACCAAAGCACTGCAGCCCTGTGGCTCTGGCCAAGGTGTGTTGCTGTGTGGGGGTGGGGAAATTGCTGAGTTTCTTCCTCCCCCGGCACTCCTACCACACCCAGCACATCCTTCTATCGCAATCTTTACTCCAAATGTAGTAAAGACGGTGTGGCTGTCACCATGAGGAACAGAGCAGCCAGGTGGAGTACAAAAGTCTCTTTGTAGTAAAAGACTTCTTCTTCTTTTTTTTTTTTTTTTTTTTTTTTTTCCTGAACTCACATAGGAATTATAGAGCAAGTATTTGTGTCTGTGCAGGCAGGAGTGTAGAATAGCTCCCAGCAGTGTCAGGAGCCTGGGCCCCACATTCTTCCTGAACCAGGAGCCTGGCTTAGATCTTAAGCAGCTGCAATCCTGGCCCCTGCACACACAGCTAAGGTTTTGGATCTGAACTGGCTATGAACGTTTTTCTAAAGGATAAAATACCAGTGACTTTCTAGATGAGTTTCCAAGGGTACCCTAATAATATTATTTTTTCCTACCAGAAAAACATTCTTGATCGTGGAAATATTTCCTGGGGAATAAGGGGGGAACTTGCCTCCTCGGCTGGGTGAAAATCTCCACAAGGTACTACCGGGCACAAGCATAAGGCAGCAGGATGGGGTGATTACCGACCGGATTAAACAATCCTTAAAGGAAAAAAACTCAACTCCTGGCTTCTCTGTGCACTCTGTGCAGAGCGTGGTGAGGGCTGCTCAAGTTTCCCCATTCCTATACAGATTAAAAAAAAAAAAAAGAAACCCCCAAAGCCAGGAAAAACCCCAAAGCAGAGGAGCAGTGACAGAGGACAGCCCCAAAGCCGGAGGATGAGGCCGAGGGGTGCGGCAGGCTCAGCCCCGCGCTCGGAGCCGGAGGGGCCGCGCTGTCCTGTCCCGGCCCGGTCCCGTCCTGTCCTGGCCCGGTCCCGTCCCCTCCCGGGCCGGTCCCGTCCTCTCCCCGGGTCCCGCTGCCCCGGGGCTGCACCCACCGTTGCTGCAGCTGCTGTTGGTCTCCAGCGGCTCCATTGCCCTCGTTCTCCGGCTGCTCAGCGCATCCTGGGCCGAGGGCAGGGCCGGGCACACCTGAGCCCGCCCCGCTCCTCCCCCGGGCCGGGCCGGGCCGGCCCTCGCTGGGCTGGGAGGGCTGGCAGTGCCCGGGAGAGCCTTGCACAGTCCCCTGGGCTAGCGCCGCATCCACAACCCTCGTTGCCATCCTCCCAACCCTCGCTCCCATCCTCCCAGCCCTCGTTGCCATCCTCCCAGCCCTTGTCGCCATCCTCCCAGCCCTTGTCGCCATCCTCCCAACCCTCGTCCCCATCCACCCATCCCTTGTCCCCAACCCCGTCCCCGCCTGCCCGGTCGGTGCGGTGGCATCTCCATGGGGTTGTGCCCCTTCGCACAGAGCCGTGTGGCCACAAGGCTCCTGCCGCAGGGCTTTCTCCTCTGGAGGGTGTTTTCCTCGTTGCAGAGGCTGGAGAAGGCGCCGGGGCAGCAGGAGGGTGGCTCGGAGGTGTACGAGCCCAGGTGTGGGGTTAGGGGAGCCTGGTGTGCAAAGCCAGGGGCTGAACACAGGTGTGGTGGAAATGGAAATTAAAAGCAAAAGAGAAATGTTAGTGGCCATGTCAGGTTAATGGTTGGATTGGAGCCTAGAGGTATTTTCCAGCCTTTTGGGCTGAACGATATATGGATATAAAGTTTTTAGGGAGCGTGCAAAGGAGAGCCACGAAGATTGTGAAGAGTCTGGAGGAGAAGCCATGTGAAAAGCAACCGAGGTCAATTGGTTTGTTCAGACTGGAGAAGAGGAATCTCCATCAACTCCCCCTCCCAGGGCAGCCGAAGCCTCCCTTGCTGATTCTGGTGTGTGAACGTTTCAGAGAGTGTGGCACATCAGTTTTGCCGTCATCCCCACCCTCTCTGCAGACCTCCCTTGTTTTGCCTTCATCCCCATCCTCCTCTGCCGACCTCCCTTGTTTTGCCTTCATCCCCATCCTCCTCTGCCGACCTCCCTGCATTTGTGCTCAGTGGCTGTGTGTACACAGGAACCTGTTGCTGGCAGAAAAGTCCTTTCGTTGCCATTAGCCAGGTTCTGCTGTAGGTCAACAGAGATAAGTAAAACCAATAGTGAAACAAGAGCTTTGCTTCAGCAAGCCCACATTTAGAGGTAGATATTGTTCCTGTCATAAGACAATATAAAGATATAAGATTTGCAGGATCTGAACATGTCTGGAAAATTGTCTTTTTCTATTTCCTCATAAAATAGTTACTACAGGAATCGCCCTTAGACCATCAGGCTGCAGCATTGCTAATACCTCATGACTCCTTCATTCAGTGCCTGATCCTATCTCTGGGCAACTGTTTTCTCCAGCAAATGTAATGCTCAAGTGCTTTGTGAGTCATTAGATTTTAATCAAGTCTGTTCATCCATCACAGTCCTGCGGGTCACTGGCTGGGAGAGATTGTGCCAGCCAAATCCCACGTCCTCCCCTTTATGACACAGCAGTTGATAATCAATCCAAATCATATGGCAGCAGGTTTTGAAGTAGGAAATGAAACGTGTGCTGAATTGTCAGTGTTCTGGGAGCAACTTCTGCTGCTCTTATTTTTTATGCAACCAAAAGGAACAAGATCCTGGGCAAGATGATGATGGTGGGATTTGGCCTCTGTTTAGTACATTTACTGGCTGATGCTGGTCAGGAGTTAGGCATGCAATGTGTCAATACAGAGCTGGTTGTAGAAAACCAGTGTGATGGTGAAGTGGGACATTTGCTGTTTGCAGTGCTGACTGCCCGTGCTGGCTGGGGGTATTCATGTCCCCTGTCCCCTCACAGGCTGCTCTGCCTGTTCAGTCTGGTGCTTGGGGCTCTCTCCTTTGTTGGACCTTTTCCAACACCCTGAGGTCTTGCTGGTAGCTGGGGAGGCCTAATTGTGGTGTGGTTACTGGCAGTTAAACTGTGTCCAAAATAATTTCCAGGCTTTTTCAGATGAGTGCTTTTGACATCTGTGCTCATTGTGCACAAAGAGGTGTGAAGGAGGCAGCAAATTTTTATGGACGAGATCTGAGGTTAAAATAATCCATTTGGTCATGGTGCAGCTTCATGCATTACTGCCACAGCGTGGTGCAGGCAAAAGAAAAAGGCACTTTGGGACACATCTTTACTTTCCCCTGTCAGCTTGATTTCCTGAAGGAAAAGGCTGACGTGACCACGTCCATGTGTGTTTATGTACTCCTTTCCATCCCCAAAGATAAATTTGAGTCTGTGGGCCACTTCTACCAGATTTGACAAGGAGTGAGACCTCCAAAAGAAGCCATTCTATGTCCTGGGAAGAGAGACATGATAAGCAAATGGTCCCCAAAAGGAGGGGACACTGCAGTGTGAGCTGGCACTATCAGACATTGGGAAAGGAGCATGCCTGGGTGACACCACTGAGGGAGAAGCTCCAGTCAGGATTTTGAAATCAACCATGGATATAAGTGTGTCATGTATTTCCTTCTTTCTGGCACAGGGACTGTGGGGGGTGCAGTCTGTAAAATCACCAAGTCACAGGAGTTGCACTTGATGGATTTAGCAAGGCTGTGCATGGCAATATGGGAGTAAACAGCCAGGTAGGGTTGGCATGGAGCCTTCTGTGCTTAGTCAAGGGCAAGTTGAGACTGATAACAATGAAGTAGGGATGCAGCCAATGCCTCTTTTATTGCCTCATATCCTAATTTTAATGGGAAAGCTGTAATTAAGGGAATTTAGCTCCAAGCTATGACCTCACGGGTTGATACTCACATCAGATGCTGCCTTAAAAATAACTCATCAGAAATCAGGGAGTCTTCCCTAGCAGCTCAGCTTTTAACAACGCAGCTCCTCCTGAAATACTGGTTTCCAGGCCAAAACCTTGACTGGAATCCAGGGGGCTGAACAAGGCAGCTTTGCATGCAAATAACTTTTCCAGCAACATCCAAAGGCTGTGCTTTCCCCTATTCTTGTCTGCTCATCTGTTCTGGAAAAAGTGATGGAAAACTACTGAGTACCAACTGTCCTCTGTTAAAAATAATGGTGGAAGTATCCTGCTAACAGGTGATGGAAACTTTTCCCGTGGATGTCTGCTAGGCATGGTTTCTGTGGAAAGTTTCTGAACAGCTTTGTAATATTCTGCTCTGGCTTTGTACAGCTTTAGAGCTCCAAGGAGCTGTTTGCTGCTTCAAAGAGAGGGTGAACCCTTTCTCTGGCAGTGATTTGATAAGGTAGGGGTTAAAGGAATTGCCTGGTGTTGGATGATTGCAGCACTACATGAAGGGATGCCCAAAGCTTGAAAGATTGAGCTTTGATGAGCAGACAGCTTTTAATTCAGCCAATCTCAAGGTAACCCATCTGCAGCAGCTGAGGCTCTCATTTGGTGCCACCAGAGTTTAGACAGCACCAACACAGTTCCCAAGCCTGCCACACCCATGGTGGGTTCCAACCCTTGCAGTCCTGCCCTCTCCATGCCAGTGCACCCACCTGTGGGTCTGTGCTGAGCTGCTGAGTGATCCAGGGTCACAGGGCCATAAAACACACCCCTGCTCCTTTCTCCCAGGGCTGCTAAATACTTCATCCAGGTCACTGTGGCCCCACAGAGCCACATGTTGGCAGAGCAGGAGCGGTGGGCTGGTGATGGACAGCAGTGGGTGAAGTGACACGTAATCAGCAGATCGTTTGTTTGCAGACTTCTTATCTGGAGGCGTTTGCATCAGAACTCTAAATCAAGCAGAGCTACATGTGAAAGGCACTCCTGACTTGCAGAGGGGGTCACAGAAAGGGTAATTTTGTTAAGCTTTTGAAAGAATAAAACAATCATTAATGAACCGTTCTTTGCATTGGTGAAGTGACATTTATCTGGAGATGTAAATGTATTTAGGAGCATTAGGAAGAAGAAAGATGAGGGTCTGTATCTTTGATACTGCTCCCTTAGGGTTGGTTGGTCAAAATTCAAAGTCGTGGACCCTGATACTCAAAGGAAGAATTGCTTCTGGCTGCAGTGAGACCATGTGAGCTCTCAGCACTTCCTAGGGCTGGTGTGAGAACTGAGGTGTCCATGACGCAGCAGCTAACATTAGTTTAAAAAAGAAAAAAAAAGGAGAAAAAGTAAAAAAGCCATCTTGAGGGGAGAAAGAACAAAACCCAAACAACCTGCCCAGTATCAGTAGCTGACGCAGGAAGAAAGTCCTGCTCTCCTCTCTGCCATTCCCTGTAGCAGAACCATGTTGAAATCAGCAAACATTGGGGAACTTGAGCAATCAAACAGTCCTGCACAGCAGGATGTCACCCAGAGAGCTGCAGCACAGCCTCAGAGCACATTGAAAAGATCAACAGAGCTGCCTGGTCATGGTGTAAAGTTCATTTCCAGCGTTATGTGAAGAACCACTGCATTTCTGTTCCTCTTAAGCTAGGAAGCTGCTCCTGTGAGCAAACCTTGGGAAGAAGCTGTGAAAGGGAACATCAGTTCCAGTGTTTGGGCTGGAGCTGATGAGCACAGGAGTCCAACTCCCATAGATCCATGTCAGTTGTTTCTCCTGATTCCTCAGCTCCCAGAAGATCTTTTCCCCTTGGTTCCCACTCCTCTTCTGCAGTCAACAACCACGGCTGCACCTCAGGTGCTTTCAACATAAAACTAAGAATGGTTTCAAATGGAAATTTGGGAAAATAATAGCAAGGAGAATCTCCTGGAATAAAAAAAAGGCCCCTGTGGAGTTGACAAGGCTGCAGTAATGAGAGGAAATTAGCTCCTCAGTTTAGCTTTGAGTAGAGCCTGTCAAGATCTATTAAAAATTATTATGTAATTTTCCCTCCTCTGACCCCCCTTATACTAAAACAGGTTTTAAAATGAAAAATGTGTTGTGCAACGAAGTTCTTCTCAAAAATCATTAACTTTTTGATAGGAAAAAACGTCTGTTTTGGTGTTGGCCACAAAGCCTCATATTTTTTTCATCTGGTTTTTACAAAAGCTTGACATTTTTATCAACTTAGCTTTTTTTTTGGTGCAAGATACAATTGAAACCTCTCCCCAAATAACAGTTATCATAATGATGATGACACCACAAGGGAAATTCTGCCCATTTCATGAATGAGCCCAATTTTTATTTCTCTTCATCACAAAAGTCATCCCACATTTGTTGTACACACTGTTGGTTGCTGTGTTACGGGACATATCACCAGGTATCAGATGCTTTACTCTTGCAGAAGCACTTCTAATGGAGATGGAAGCTTCTGTTGGCTGAATTTTAGAACAACAGCAAAAAATAATAATACAAAACCAAAATATCATCTTCAGCTGCATAGCAAATATGGATCAAAAATTTAACACTGTATCAGATCACAAGCGTAAATATACCTCACCATAAATAAAATTCATTGTACAAAATAACTCAAGCAGCTTTTCATACAAATATGGTACATTTGACAACAGTTTTTGAGAATATTTTCTTGGTTTTTTACACCTTAGATTCTTTTCTCTTTTGTTCTCCAATACACATGAACCTACTGGACTGAAGTAATGCAGGAGGAAAAGGACTAATGTTGTTCAATTCTCCTAAGTGCTGTCAGAGTTTGAAAGGAAAACCACTGAAGTGCTGAATTTGATCTAGTTTGCTTCCCCTTTCTATTGCAGCATTGCAAGTCAAGTGTAGCATCATCCCAGAAGAGCATGTGCACTGCCAACAGTCACGTTTTAGAATGGCAAAGCCAGAGGGAACATTAAAATAACCCAGTCTGACTTCATTCATGACACAGGCCATCCTTTCTCCACCCTGTAATTCCTGTATGGAGCCAACAACTTGTCTTCGGAGTAGACATTCCAAGTGGTGGCTGGTGAGTGCTGGGGAGTTTGCAGACTACTTTAGCATAAGCAGGAAAATGTAGGTAAAAAAGCAAGTCCATTGTTAGTAGACTTGGGAGGATTCAGACAGGGGTCATCATTTCCCTAAGGAAACAACATTAGAAGTCTGCAGATTATAAAAGACTGAAAAATATAGGACTGAAGCACATCTGCAAGGAAGACTCCCTAACTTGGCAGAAAGTCTGCAAGTGTGGGGAATATGCCTGTCCCCCTGGCAATCTGTTACTATTTAGCCCTACTCTTACAAATTTGTTCCCTATTTCCATTAACAATTATGACATTTAAAAATCCATTTTCATGGAGTTGTTTCAAGACCTAAGCCTGGACCTTTCTCATACACAGACAAGGAGGGTGAGAAAACTGAAGCTAAGAAGGATCTTAATCCTTGAGATAATCAAAGGACAGTAACATCAAATCTCAGAAATTAAGACTGTGATGATTACTAGCTGATATCTCATACAACTTGAGCAACAAGGCAAAAGATCTGCATACACTCTACAGACAAAAGACTTTATATTTTGTTCATGCTCTTTGACATTCTGCTCAAAACATTTAATCCCTTGGAATCTGGAGGGATTTTACATTTTTGTTAGCAAATCTGAGGGCAAGGCATAGATTTCAACTACCTGTTCTTTCAAGTACAGCCTGTACAACTTTCCAGTGCAACTGTGTTTTGCAGGGCTCCAGGGAATTATGGCAAAACTACAGGAAAAGAATGCAAAGAGATTTATAGATTATTAGGTGAAATATCTCATGACTCACTCCAGACCTAAACTGATGAAAACAGGGATTTAAATTCACCTTGCTATATCCCATTTTGTCTAGGTAGCTGAGATTGGGCCATTTGGAACAGTTCATCCTTTGGTAGCAACTTCTTGTTCATGCTGGTTTCCAGTAAGACTCCAGCACTCCATAGCTTGTCAGATGTAGTAGGACACTTAATTTGTGCTGTGCCTAGAGGTGGCTCTGAAAGCCAGACAGGGACTTGTGCCAACTTTTCAGCAAGACTTTCATGCCAAAATAACAAGCACTTACTATTTAGGTCAGGAAAAATAGGATCTTGGTCGGATCTATCTTCCTTGCTTCTTGTTTTCCACAAAGAATAAAGTGCTTGATTCTTCTCTTCCTTTTAAAAATATATATCTCTAGATACCCTCAATCCAGCAGTGGGGAAGTGTTGGAACACGATGGGATGCCAGGACTGGCATTCTTAGTGGAAGAGTAAGTAGAGAGCAAGCCCCAGATGCTCTTCTGCTGCTCTTCCTCACAACGCAGAGGAAAGAACTCGCCTTGCTGGGCTGGGTCCTTCCCTGCCACTCCAAGATTTCAGCCAGATTTCCTGAGATTTCATTTTACTTTCAGATTACCGTGCTGCACAATTTCCTCCCTGCAGCTGCAAATATCTGTCTCAGTAATTAAAGGAAACTCAAGGTGTGAAAATGTCCAGCACTTGCCACATGTGGGGTATTTATTGATTATCACCGGAGCAGGTGATGAGAGTCTGGGAGCACAAATTCATGCCACACACCAAGATCTCCTCTTGCCAGCAGTAGTTTGCTGGCTGTTGTTTCCTAAAACAAAAACTCCAGCTGGGATATTTCTACTAATTAATTACATGTTCCCTCTGAGAGAATAAATGCCCAGGCTCTGCCTTTTTAACATCTGTAACAGCATGCAGTTTACAAGGCATGATGAAGTGCATGGAAAGAATATATATTATCACATGTGGATACAGCAATTTTTGCTGTGGCCAGGCTAGAGCTGAGGAAACACTGCCAGTGGTGAGGCTGGCATCATTTTCTTTTGGAGCACATGGTTTGATCTCCTTCCCCATCAAGCACAAGCTTTTGTATCACTCCAGTGACACTACTGAGGGGAAGCAGGTTAGACCAGGAGTTATGAAATCCTCCTCGAAGTTCCACCTGATTTTGTTCTCAATATCCAGGCATCTTAGCTGAGTGGGAAAAGGAAACAGACTCCAGTGTTCTCTCTGAACTTGGAAAATTCTGGGTATTTTTTAAAGCTTATCCTGTATTTTATCTTTTCTAAACAATCACATAATTTCTGAGTGATGGGAAGTTTCCTAAGCCCTGCTGGTAGTCACCATTCTCTGGAGAAAGGTATTTGTTTGCTGTGCCACTAGGAATTTGTCTAAACCAAGGGAAAACAGCATCCCAGAACACAGACAGATTACACACCCTGGCTCTCACCCCCGGCTGAAGAACAAAGATCCCGTATGCTCAAGGTAACTACACCTGCATCCTGTCAGCACCAGTGATTATTTCCACCCAAATGATGATGTTTGGGAGCACATTCACATGAATGCAGCCTCTTCTGTAGTCCACAGGAAATCTGGTTTAGTCCATGGAAGATGTGTCTTCAGGGGAGAACCTCTGCAATAAAATGAGTGGATGTCCCATAGCATGGAAAAAGCCAGGCTGTTTTCTCTTTCCCCAGCTCTCTGAAGTGCTGAGGAGTTATCTGGTGACTGCATCATTGCTCTCCTCAGGCCCACACGCCAAAGCTCCCCCTACAACTGCTGGAAAGGCCAAGGACACAGCAGAGAGCACAAAGCTCACCCCAGCCTGGGTCAGGCATCCATCCACGACCAGCCTGGCAGGGCTCCTCTGCACCCAGCACTCCATCCTCAGGGCACTGCCATGGCTAACACCCTGCCTTCATCCCTTCTTCCCCTCAAGGAGTGGAGCAGGGACTTGTCTTCAGCCCCTCCTGCTCCGTGGCTGGTGGCACTTTGTCACGGGGGCGTTGATTTGTCCCGCTGCTTCTGCGGTGGGAGCGGGTTCCCGGCGCCGTGGGAGCGTGGCCATCTCCCACCCGAGGCTGCAGTATGGCTTCAGAGCGATGTGGGGACTGGGTGAATCACAGGGAAAACCGGAGCACTTCATGGAAGAAAAGCACATTTTGCCCGCCCACCCCCACCCCCCCTCAAGTCCGAAAGCTACGAGTAAAACCGATCACGGGGATGGTACAGAGGAACATGCACTCGAACGGGGCCGAGGGGAAGATGTGTCCTCGTGTGGGGAGGCAGACCCAGCCTCACTCCCTTGTCGGGCCTCACACCATCAAGTTCACCCCTCCCAGCTGGTTTGGGTTCCGTCCCTGCTCCCTTCCCAGCCCATGCAGGGTCCGTGTCCACACTAGCAGGTGGTGGCCAGCGACTGGTGGATGGGGGGCTGGAAGCAGCGCACGTGCTCCACCGTGGAACTGTCTGTTTCCACCGACTTCATGTACTTGTTCAGGATGGCAAAGATCTCGTTGTTCAGGATCTGATACTTCCTGATCCTGTCGGCCATCTTCTTCAAGGGCTGGAGGGATGGTGTGGGAGAGAAACAGCACATGAAGGGTCTTGTGTCATCTGACCAGCTAGGAGGTAGCAGAACCTGGGCCCTGCTGCTGGAAAGCTCTGCTAAGGCAAAGCAGCTCTAACACACGTTCCTGTTCCACTTAGCACCTCGCAGGGACCGGTCACTCGCTTCATTATTGGGTTTGATGACTCAAGACACAGCATTAACAGGATCAGTGAGTGGTCCTAAGTTAACCATTCCAAAGTCTAGGCTCCCAACTGCTTATTGATAAAGCCACCGAGATCACAGGATGGTTGCTGGAAATACCAGCTTCTCAGGTCCAGCTTCCCAACCCCAGGAAGAAGGGAAAAGCTTTGGGAGAAAAAAGATTTGATTTTCAAGCCAATTAAAAGCTTGGACTCTCTGCTGAGACTGCGGATGGAAACCTTACAGCAAGGGCATCCAGTAGGAATAAATTAACACCAAGCTTTGTAGTAATTGATGAGTTTGGACAAAGCAGGATAGAAAACAGAAAGAAGTGTGCTGGTTTGGGTCCTTTGGGACCTCACTGTTCAACTTACCACGTTTTTTATGATTTCATCCTTCCCATCCTGCCTCTGCACCTTCAGCAGGTGGTAGCAGAAGTCAAAGAGGTCAAAGCGCCGTTGCTGTCCAAGGAGAACAATGATAGAGCAACCTGCCCAGTTCAGACCATCTCCAAAGCACTGCCTGGAGGGAGGAACAGGGTGATGGGTGGGGACATATGACAGGCAGAGTTAGGCAAGAGAAGTACCATGGCACCAGGAACTTTCTTTGGTGAATTCCTGGGAAATCGGGTTCAGTCCTGCTCCTAGAAAGTGAGTATACACCTAGAGAAAATGAACCCAGAAGGAGATAACACAGAATCACACCCAGGCCAGGCTGTGTAGGGTGAACCACCAGGTAAGACGGGTGAGGACCTAATGCTGGGTTGTTGGCCCATCTACCCATCTCCTGCCTCTCACCGTGGGCACATCCCTTCACCTTCCTCTTCCCTCCAGCTGTTCCAATACAACGCTGAGCACAACCGAGGACCCACACTCCCCCTCTACACCTCCACAGTGGCTCTCAGGGCACCCCGGGGGCTGGCCCTGGCCCTGGACCCCGTCAGCCCGTGAGCAGCAGTGACAGGGCCTGGCTGGGGACACTCACTCTGCCGTGAACTCGTTGGTGCCCACGGGGATGCAGTAGACGAACTGCATGGCGCTCCAGAGGCGGTGGAACTCCACGCACTCGTCCACGTGCATGACGCCGTTGGTGGGGGGCGGCCCGCGCCAGATGGGGTCCTGCAGGTAGCTCCGGATGCGCGTCAGGATCACCTCGAACATGGAGAGCCCGCAGCACAGCCGCTCCTTGGTCAGCAGGTCCCCCTCCCGGGCGATGGCTATTTGCTGAGGACAGGGATGGCCAGAGGGACAGAGTGAGGACGTGACGCGCACACGCGGGATTTAACGCTGCCTGGTCTCTCCCCGGCTCTTTCGCCTCGTGGGAGGCACGACCTTACCTCTGATGGCTGCTCCCATGGCACTTCCCACCAGAGAATACTCATCCCTCAAGCAGGAGGCTTTAATATTGTGCTCCGCTCTGTTTCACCGACCTCAGTATCTTTTGGAGTAGCTACGAACGTCAGAACACCAGAGCTGAAGGCAAAGCTCTGACCAGAAATCCTGATCCTTAATTCTGCCAGCACGCTGTTCTGCCCTGTTAGTGCTACTCAGCGTTTCATTTCATGATTTTATTTAATGATTAATTTCATGGGTTTCGTCTCATGATTTCTGCAGATTATTAAGACAGAATGGGAGAGAACAGGGACATTTTGCTTCCCAGGACATTGCCATCATCTTTTCAAAATGCAGACAGCCTATGGCTTTCTTTATTTCTTCCATAGTTAGGGTTAAAAAGCTCTGAGGAAGATAAAAAGCCACTGAAACCTTGATACTGAAAAATCCGTGGTTTATAAGAAAGCCAAATAATTTTTTCCCAGATGTGGAAGCTTTACAGGTGTGGATAGTTTCTGTGACGTCTCTGCTCAGATTTAGACATACAATAATCTATCTAAATTTGAGCTGGAATAGCTCCACTGGATGAAGTTATTTTGGCTTTTAGGCTAGAGGAAAATGAAAAGAGAATTAACTTCGTTTCAGCCCCACTGCTCCCCTAGAGAACATAAAAAAATAAGAAGGATTTAAAACAAGCAAGCAGGGCCTTCCCTCAAGCTCACTGAGTGGTGGAAGCGTGTGGGTCTCTCACTGCCCTGGTATCCTCTCAGCTGCCCCATTTCCCGCCATTCCAGTGGCAGGACTGACTTCTCTTTGCAGTGCTGCCAAAAATAACTGATGAAATGGGAGCTGAGTGCTCAGAGCCGTGCCCGTGGCCGTGGGAGGCTCTGGCTCTGCCGTGCTCACCTCGGCAGAGGAGCGGCTGCACAGGCAGAGCCTTTCACCCCTCCCACCACTCTGGAACTGGCACACAGAACAAGTGTGCCCTGGACTGAGACCTTGCCTACCCCAGAGGAGTTTTTAAGCATTTGCTCCATTTCCAGCTGTCCCTGCAATGCCTATAGAAATGTTATCCCAGTCAGTCAGCAGCAGCTGGGACAAAGGGCAGGCACATGTCCTGGCCAGACATTAAGAACATGAATTATGCTTGGTTTACTTGGGTCATCTTCATTCCACTCTGAGAAATGCATGAATGTGCCTGCACATCCTCGTTCCTGATTATCAATTTATGCTGGCAGTACCCTCAAGCATTTTTAGTTTGGTTGCTCTTGAAATTAGAAGCGTTTCAATCCTTGCTTGTGCCACAATTTCAAGGATGTTCTGGGGACCCCAGCTCAATTACTTGGACACTAGTTCAACTAATGGCAAATATCAAGGGAAAGCTGCCATCATGTGCAGAGGCCACATTTGGTCTGGGATCCCTCGATGTGTTAAAAGCAGGAATGGTATCATTGGTTCCATGGCACACATCTGCAGGTGTTTGCCTGGCAAGGAAAGGTTTGTTTTATCCAGCTTTGTAGCTAAAGGCTGTACACTGTTCCTGTCCTCACCTGCTCCAAGCTGTTACGGGCACAGATCTGCACACACTGGTCTATCGTGGCAAAATGAGGGCACAGTAGAAACAGAACCATTTCAAATATAAATTAGGTGCTAGCATTACTGTGTGCTAAAACATAGTGATAAAAGGGTACTTTTGAGAACAAACTTCTCCAGCAATCTTAGTACACAATTTCTGAAGAAATCTTAATTTAGAAAGGGATGCATCTGGCTTTCAGTGTAGGTAGTGGCACTCAGTTATGCACATTCACAGACAGAACTGGGTTCTAAAATTCACCACAGTAAGACCAGTGTTTGATACAGGACTACCATCCTAGGGTAGATATCTTAACATGGGCAAAGCAGCTGGAGAGCTGTTGGTCCTGTGTTCAGATCTGCCTCACAGTCTGGGGTCCCACTGATTTCTAAGATCAGGAGAGGAAGGATGCTCTCAAGGTAAATTGTCACAGGATGCCACTCTGCTGATTCAATTATTCCTTCTGTCTTCAGAAGAAAAGGCTCTGATTATTTCCAGGAAAGAAACCAGACTGACCAAGCACTTTAAAAAGCCCTTACTAAATACCTTTAAGGTCAGCATTAAAAGGGAGAGGATTCCTTTAATGAACCACTTTGACCCCCCCTGGTTCTTTATAAATGGTCCATCAAACAGCTGCTTCTGGATTTCCAATGCTAAGTAATTATTTACAACAATCATTAGCAGTTTTCCTGCCATTGCACAAATCCAGTTTTGATTTTCCAGTTTTGGAACCTCTTTTACAGCCTGTTTACTGGCGAACTTGCCAGAACCCTCCCAAAAACCTGCAAAAACCAATAGATCCCCACTAAAACATGCAAGGGGGCCACCTTTTGGGAGAGGCATCGGGCAGGCAACTTCAGCTTAGATTCTGGACAATTGCTACAAGGCATTTATGCATTCTGCAGGAAAAAATCCTGTATGGCCTGTGTCCAAAACTGCATTTCCAAAATGCATGTCCAAAACTGCATAAAAGGAGCAAGCTTAGAAGCTATGGAGGCACCTATAGAAAGCAATTCTTGTGGTCATTTACATTTGAGCTCAAAAAAAAAAAATCTGGTACCCCACTGTACTTGTGTGATGAATATGGGAACAGTTTACAGAAAAATAACTTTTTTTGTGGGACATGAAATATCTTTTGTTTTCATCACCATTATAACTACAGCAGAGATAAGCAACGAGTGGACTCTAATAGCAGAATTCAATGATGATTTTGCATGGAAAGGAGAGATAGAAAGACCAACACAAAGACACAAAAACACAGAGGTGAATTCTTTTTCTCGAGTGTCTCCTTTTAAAGGAAGTGTCTACAGAGTAAGACAAAGTCCTCAGTTATCCAGCCAATTTCTCTGTTTCAGATGATTTCCAATGATGCAAAGTTCAAAACGTCCTTGATCCATGAGAAAAAAATACAGGAACAAATATCAACCACTTTCTGCCTGCCATAGATCTGTCACCTCCTACACCAGCTGAGTGTTTGTTCCATTCCCTCATCAGTACATTGCAGGAAAAGGGTGTTGATTCATTTGATACTTTGAAAGATTTTTATCCCATCAACCCCAAGTAAATGGGCACTTGAAGTTTGATTATTACTATCAACGGAGCTCAAATTTTGCCCATTACACTGATCAGTCTATGGAGATATTTTAAAGAGTACTGAGTTTCTGCACAAGAGATCCTTCCCAAGCTGAGACTCATGTCAAGAAGATACTTAAATGGAGCCGTAATTTTAAGCATGTGCTGAAGCTCTAAGCATGTGCTAGGAGGGAAACCATTCTCAGATGTGTTCCTTGACAGGGATGAGCTTCAATGGACCACACTGCAGTCCTAAAATGGGACCCCCAAAAGTGATGGCAATTGATTGTTAGGACAGCCCTGCAAAGACTCTCCTCAAACCACTCCAGCAATTCTCCATCTTTTTAAAGTGGAGAAGAAGAAGCTTTTGGAGTTCTGATTCAGAACTGGCTTCTAGCACACTTGCCTTACAGCTCCCTGCCAGCTCTCCTGACTGGAGGCAGCAACACATCTCTGGACCTGCTCACAAATTTCCCTTCAGAGAGTTTGCTCAGGCAAGGATTCAGATTTGCTGATCCAATTGATGTTTTGGGGGAAAAAAATCAATCAATCAATTAAAAAAAAAAAAAAAAAGGATCACTTTTCCCAAGGCCAAGCAGGCCATGTGGGGACTGCTACGAGTTTCCAACAGCCATCCCTTCCAATGCAATCCTTACCTGCGGAGTGCCCAGCCTCTCTATTAGGGGAACCAGGTGAAGTGGGGCATACTTGGCTTCGAGACGCTTCATGCGCACCTCCAAGCGTTCTCCTTCTGTCAAGCGAGCAGCAAACAGTGAAATGAGAGGAGGAAGTGGAGACCCGCAACTTTCCGCCGAGTTTTGCTCAGAGCTGCCCCCCAGCAACCATCCGAGGAGACTGTGGGATCAGGGAGCCAAACCACAGCAATGAGGGGCCAGTGATGCAGAGAAGGGAGGGATGGGCGAGTGCAGTCTCAGCAGCAGCTTTATCACACATGTCCAAAGCGTGTCCCTGTTACCGAGCACTCCTGTTGAGATGGACATTTCATGCTGTCATTCTCCAAAGAGGCTGTGAAATGGCTTCCAAACCTTAAGGGAACCCCCAAACTGACTGAGGTTTCAGGTCATAACTGTGCTACAGGAAATGCACCCCTGGCTTTTGTTTGCACCTGACGTTTGGCTGTATCCAACTGATCTGTTTGGAGGGGGAAGCAGGGTCAGAGCTAATCCTCAGCAGAGATGGGAGAGAAAACAGCCTCTGGGCAGAGACCTCTGAGTCTGCCCACTGCTTCCCTCTCAGCTTCTTACCTTTGATGTAGACCCTGGGCAAAATATTTTGGAAGGGAGCAGCATGCAGCAAATCACAAACTTCTTCCTGGGACTGAGGCAGGAAGAAAGAAAGATAAAGTAAGTTAAAAAATACCTATGGGGGAGACTGAATGGCTCAGGGGCCTGGGCAACACTACAACAGTTCACACCTACAGCACCTACTCAGATCCAACCCAGCTCAGTAGTAACTCCAGTGGTTTGAACCTAAATGATCTAAAACTGGAAGTAACACTTCAGCTTCAGTCAGGAAGTTTCCCTAACTCAAATAAATTACTTCTTGCCTGTTCAAGGCTAGGCCTTTATACTGATTTTCTGTCCAACTTACTAGCCCTGAAAGTAAGTGGGGATAAAGAATATGGAAGCTCCCATTTCATCTTACCCTGAATGAATTCCTGCAGCCTGTTCTTTAAGAGAGTGCCCAGGTGGAAATTACCCTTTGGCTCAGTAATTTTAGGAAGTGTACATGAGAAATATACTGACATGTGGCTCTTCTGCAAACACACGTATCAAAACTGGTCTGAAACAGTTTGGTTGTTGGTGTGGTGTTCTCAGCCAGGGCTATCAGAATCCCAGTGGCGCAGGCACCAGGAAGAATAAAACAGAAGTCCAGAGAGGAATAACACCATGAGATGCCACCTGAGGGGATGCATGCCAATGCACTTGAGAAAAAAATCATCCCAAACACAGATGCACAAGGAGGAGAAACCTAGAAATAGGCAGGTGGAGACTGAGGAGCGATGGCCGACAGTACATTGTACACGAGTCTGCAATGGGAAACAGCAGCCAGGAAACCAAAGCTGTTCAACACAGAGGCATCGTGTCACAACAAGGCATCAGCCTGCTCCTGCCAAAGCCCACTCCTAGGACATGCTTTCAGTTCTGAGCTCACTGCAGAGATGTGGACACACTCGGAAGCAGATCATGAGAGCGCAGCAGGAGGTACCCGGGGGCCGGATGGAATGACTGGGCTGCGCCTGTTTGGGATGAGGGGTGGACACCACCCTTCCAGCCAGCAGGACAGTGGAGCATGGAGCTGCAGGAGGCTGCACTGGCGCATGGATGCTGGGATGAGAGCAAGTTTGTGGGAGTGCAGTTTGTGACACAGTGCTGGAGGGACAGGAACAGTCTGGGGCCCCTCCACGGGCACAGAGGTGCTGATGCTAACGGAGTGGGCCTGTCACCTTGGCCATTTGGTTTGCAAAACTGTTCATTCCTAGGTGAATGTTCTTCCACTGCTGTTTTCCTCTAAGAAAGTGAGCATTTTCAGCCATTTGCAGCCTGCATTCACCGCATATCTGTCCCAAAATTAGTCATGTTATTAACAGACCTCTTCCCCAAGGCCCATTAACAGAGAGCACAAACTCTGCTCAGAAATTTCATCCCAAGCAACCCCTCATTCCTCAAACTTAAACAATAAAATGGGGGTAAAATGCAGCAGACTGGACATCTGCATCAGAGCCACTTTTGCCAGCAAATACCACCAGCCTTAGATCACTCAGACAGCTCTGAAGGTAATTGCAGTATAAAAGCAATTCCTCCTGCTGCACAAGAGCTCCACTGGAGGGAAAATCTGGTTCTGTGACGGCTCTGTGGATTTGACATCCTCCAGCAAGTGGGAATCAGAGCCCACTGCATGCAAAACAGCTTTGTATTCCGAGTCTATTACTGTGAGGAAAAACAGAGGGTCCAAGAGGGAGAGACTTTGTCTGGCATAGAAAGTAGGCAGACGTGGACTTTGATGGGCAGCCTTCCATAAAGGATCCCCAAATTCCCACCATCTTTATTTTCTGCTATTCTAAAATGCCAGTACACTGCTGATGTACAGTTCCTGGGACTGAAGGAACATTTCTGCATTGAAATGAAGGATTTCTAAAGAAACCACCATGTCCCTTGAGTGTCCCATTAAAGATGTGACAGAAAAGTGAATGCAGTACATCCAGCAGAAAACCCAACACTGAGAACAGCAGAAAGCACGGACAAAGCCACAAAAGGAACAGAAACTGCCAGAATATAGTTGGGAACTCTGGTCATTCTATAAAATTCTGTAAAAGCCAAGCTACTGGGTGATACACATCTCTTGTTTTCTTCATCTTATGCAACCACTGCTCACTGGATGTGTTTGATACACTGTATCAAGAATTAAAAGTCTCTAGATCTAGAGTTAAAATGCAAAGGCAAGGGCAGAAATATCCATTTTGAGGACATGCAGAGACTTTTAGTTTTCTCTGTGCTCTATGGCCAGATAAAACTTGGAATCTTTGAACTTTCTTATGGGTTTGCTCTGAACAAAACTCCTGGTTTCGCTTGGAAATCCTGTCTTATGCCAGGGAAGTAATTTGGAATACTTCTGGAAAAACTGAAACAACCCTGCCCAAACCATTATGACACAGTATGCACATTTAATGTACAATTGTGTTGTTGAGCACTCCTCAGTTGGCTCTGGGCCAAATTATGAGATTAAATTCATTGCTTGGTAAATTTGTTATGTGAAAAACTAGAAAATAAGAAGATGAGTGGCACTGAGCCACAGCCTTTGCCCCACATCAGAAAGGGCATCATGTGAGCTGGGAGGCTGAGAGACTTGTGCATGTGTAAAACTCCTGTGCAGGGGACAATAGCAAGTTGTTACTCCAACCAAATTTCCAGTGAAGATGTCATAGGACATATATCATCAGCAGATTTCCTTCCTGGTGGATTGCTTTATCCATTTCACCATTACAATCAATCAAGCTGTTTCCATTGCACTGGCACCCCAAAAGAGCAGAGGGATCAAATCTACTTCCCACTGTACAAATATGTATATAAAAAAATACTGATCCCTGCCCCAGAGAGCTTACAATCTAGAAATTAACTCCAGTTGGTTTTATTTCTAAGCAGGACAAACAAGGGGCAGCTTTGGGTCCAAGAATGAAATCTGGATCTTCCAGTATCCAGATTCAGCCATCCCAGAGGCCTGACCGAGTGCCAACGCACACCATTCCCACAGACATGCCCAAAGACTCCAAAAACACAGCCCCAGAGAGACCCTGAGAACATGAGAAGCTGGAAAGCAACATTTCCCAAACTCTTCTGCTGGAGAACCCACTTGCACTTCTACTCTTGAGCTGGAAATTTCGGGTACCGTGTTGGTGTGGGGGTTTTGCCTTACCAAAGCCTGCTCGATAAGGAGGCAGAAGAGAATGGCATTGCCCACTTCTCTGAGGCTCTGGAACACGTCAGTCTTCAGCTCTGCATACTCAATGATGTCCTTCAGCTGATGGTGGAAAAACTCCAGGATTCCTTAAAAGAGAAGGAAGGACAGTCAGAAAGAGACTGGAATCATTTCCCAGCAATTTGGATAAAAAAGATGATCAGGGTCTGGTATTTCCTCAGTCACAAATTGCAGGATACACAGAGACTGGCAATGGGAAGAACTAACATGCAGTGTGTTATCCTGCTTTCAGTAAGCCTTGGGAAATAGGGAGTAAGTCATATAAACTCCCTGGATTTCTTCATCAGAGGAGGAAAGAGGTTCCAGACTGTGATGGATGATTTGGTGCTGGCTCATGTACAGCAGCCACAGTTTCTGACTGCAGCCATGCTGCAAAAGATCTCTTCACTACCTAAGTGGAGCATTTAAAAAATACCAGTGAACTCACAAAAGCTTACAGAATCCTGAAACCATAAGAGAGGCTACCAGAAGATATTCCCTTATCAGCCATCTATGTGTTCAAGTGGAAATTTCCAGCAGATTTCCTGGGAAGGTTTCCTATACATATTCCAGTGTCAACAGCAGAGAAGCTGATAGTGTCCCGGCAAACCTGGCACTGGCAGGACAGGTGCCCAGCCTGGATTAACCATGAGTGTGAGTAAATGCTGCAGCACCACTTGGCTGAGCTCCTGCTCAAGGATCCATCTGCAGCACCCACCTGGAGAGCCATATTCATGTCTTGGCAAGCGGCAGATCTTGGGCATTACTTCAATCAGAGTCTTCACATACTGCAGGATGGTGCCTTGGAGCTATTGGAGACAAAGGGAGGTTAAACTGGAATGCCAGGTCTCCTGGCACTGGTTTTGAAAGAGGCTGGTTGTGGATGGGTCCACATCTGACAACACAGGATGAAACTTCAGCTGGAGTGCGAGAAGAACTTGCTTAATTTGGATTTCACTCCAATATGAAATTCAGGCCAAGTGTATGGAGTCAGAGTGCTTTTACAGCTTCCTCCCAAATAATAAATCCCAGCTGCATGGATTTTCGACTTCAAAATACAGCTTGCTGTGTTTGCATTGTTTGCAGTTGAAATCCAAAACAAGGCTCAGCCTTAGATGCAGCTGGACTTGTGCTTCTAACCCAAAAAGCATTTCACCAGAGCTGCCAAAGGACTCACTCCCTAGCACAGGAAATGCTCCTTCCACCTGAGGAATGATCACTGGATATAAAAGACTTTAATAAAAAATTTAGGTTCATGTAGAGCGAGTTTCTGCAGATTTGATGTGTTGGACACACATGGATTAGAGCAGAGCACTCTGCTTAGCTTAAAGCCCTTGCTGTCATTTGCAGTTACACACCTGCACCCTGTGGATACATTATATGAGATAATGCACTAAATCCCATTTAGTCAACCATCAAATCTTTGTGCTGAATGCTGTCTGCTCCTGCTGGAAACCCTCCACCATCCCACAGGAACCGCTTGGATTCCTCATCAGTGCAAATCAGCCCATGGCTCCGAGTGTTCCAGCGAGGAGCAGGAGACACGAAGGGGCCCCGATCCCAAAGCCCACACTGCCTGCCTGTTCCTATCCAGCCTTGGGGGTTTCCCCATCACCAGGGCCAGGCTCAGAATTACCAGGCTCTTGACGATCTTCAGCAGCTCCTCCATGACCACGGCGATGCCTTGGTAGCCCAGGAGCCGACAGATGGTCTTGAAATGCGGCGGCCCCACGAAGTTGCGGTAGGAGCTGTAGATGTGGCTGTAGGCGATGTTGAGAGGCTGGGAAATTGGCAGCACAGGGACAGTTAGACAGGGCCACTGACCAGACCCCTACTTCTCTTATCACACCATTATGTCCCGTCACCACAAGTAATTTTTAAGGAGGAGAAGGAGGAGAAATAATAATACCAATGGGCATTCCGACTTCTGCTTCTTGTAGGAGAAGAGACTGCTTTTCTTCCTATGTGCTCAGATATACTCTGACCTCATCACTGTCATGCCACAAGGTTTTATTATCCTCCTATGTACCAACATCACCTTCATTTCCAAGGTAGTTTACTCTCACATAAACTCCCAATCAAGTATTTCAGTTCAGTGGCCCTTTGCCTCTTCAAAATCAGATTGTTCTCCACTTAAATGAAAAGTTTTATATACATTTGAGCAGATTTTTTTTCCCTATGAGCACTTGCTTTAAATGAGGCTTATTAAGAAAAGCAGGAACTGAAGCAACTGAGTTTAAGGGCAGATGGAAAAGACAAAAGATTATTTTTGCATCCTGCAAAGCTTTACATCAGCCTCTACTTAACAGACATCCCATGGGTCTGTGTCAAGGGTAAGAATCTGACACTGGTCTAGGGAGAATGGTGCCCAGGACATTGCCCTCAACAATTTTTAGCAGCAGAGAACAGAAAGTGATTTCCAGGAATGTACTCTATCAGTGTCATCTTGGAAACATGGAAATTGCTGCAACGTTTCATCACTGGAACATTTACAGGATCCATTTGGTGTGAGGCAAAGAGAAGTAGGGGGAATTAATTCACTTGTGTGTTCTGCAGAGAAAAAGTACTGAGAATCAGATTTAGCTGGGACACCAAATGCTCAGAGAGGGCTCTGAAACTGAAGTTTGGCATCATCACTCAGCCCAGCAGAGGGGCTGCACTCTCCCCCCATGACATGTCCACTTCAGCCTCAGTGAACAGCAAAAAAGCCATCCTGGAAAAGCTCCTGGCACGCAGTGCCCCTTCCAGCAAAACACAGCTTAACCCTGGGCTCATGCTCACCTAAAGGTAAAGCAAAGATAAGGAAACAAATCAGACTGAATCCCAAGTGCCTTCCTGTGGGTATTGCAGACTCCACTCTACAGGGATCTGTTTTCCTGCCAGGAATGGAGCCGAGGGAGCAGTGGGATGAAGGCACTGAGGAGGTTTGGGTGAAAGGGAGCAAGGGCTGGAGTAGCAGAACAGGGCAAAATGTTGTCTTTGCTCCACCACTGCTGCAATATCCCCAGCTGGAGGCTCCTGTCATCCTCTACTCCTGACTCATTCCACAAGATTTACTTCTAACACATCATCTGAGCTGCTAATGGGTTACAAAGTCATTTGCTAAAAATTGGAGAAGTATTTTCTTTTGCTCTCAGCTATAGAATTTCACCAATGTACTGACCACGCTTTCACAGACTTGTCAGTTACTTTAATCAATTAATTGTCCCTCATTTTGTCACAGCCCTACAGATCTGGTCCAGCAGGTTGTTACCTGTTGTAATTCCTAGGTGTTCTTTGAACCAGCAGAAATAAGGCACAGCTAGAAAGTCGCCTATTTTCTGTGAAATGTAATTTCACCTCTTGTTCCTGGTAGGTGCAAATAGCCCTGAAACACTATTAAGTACAGAAAGACTGCCTTGCAGGCTCATTCACAATAAGCAAGAATTTTCTCTCCCATCAAAACTTAAAAAAAGGCCCCTGAGTATGTGTCAGAGTTAAGAATTATTCAGGGAGACAGAAGCCTACTTTCAAAGCTCCTTGGATATCAGCTCTTAAGAGAATTGAGCACCCTGCTTAGGCTTCTGTCTGCATCCTCAGATAACCAAGTCTCTAAAAACCTGAGAGAGACAGGCCCAAAGCTACTGGTTATACACCCCAATACATTTGAAAACCTGCAATGTGTTTTTTTGAAAGGTGTTTCTGTTTAAACACCAGGAAATGCCCAACCTGGAACATTTGCCAAATGGCCAACACAACCATCCCAGAGGGCAGTCAGTGCTCCAGGGCCCCACCCAGTCATACTCCCACAGCTTTTGTTGCTTTACCTTTTGCAAGGCACTGTCCCAGCCCCTGGTGTCCCCAGAAAACTTGTGTTGCAGGGGTGATCCAAGTGGCCCAGAGCTGGCTCCTTGCACCTTCCTTCCATACCTCCCTGTAGGCTCCTTTACCCTGTTATTTCCCCAGGCTTAGCACACTGGGGCTCATCCTAGCTTGGGGGAATAAAAAATCCTTATTTCAGCGGGCGCATGAACCCACATCCGTTTCTAGAGGCCTCTTTGCTATTCCATGGCCAGGGGACTTCTGTCTGTGCATGTGCCTTGTTCCCCTGATATGGGCTACCACCACTGGTACCAGTTATGGTGCAGCTGGTCAGGTTTTTCCCACAGCAGGGCAGATATTTGGCTGTACAGCAGCCAGCAGCTGGTGCTGCTGCACAGCCCCCACCTCGCAGCACTCCCTCACTCCTCAGTGGGATAAAGGGGCTGGAGAGCAGCTCCCAACCAGCTTCTCCCTTGAGTGGGGGTCTCAGCAATTAGCCTGACTGGGAGAAGACACATTTTAGGATGTGCACTGGCTGCAATGAGCAGGATGATTCACGCCTGCCTGTGTGCAGGATGAGGTGTGCTCATGGAGCTCTCTGCAGAGCCGCACAGAGCACTAACAGCAGGCTGGCGTCTAATAATAATGCTCTGCCAGCAATTAAAAATATAACTCCATTTAAGGGTGAGATACACAGCCTGGGGTAAAGACTGTAGGATGTAAAAAATGACACCAGTGGGTATTTTAAGACAAAGCAGCTGAAAGCACAGCACAGCACAGCACAGCTCACTCCCCCATGCTGGGCAGCCACTCCTGACCCCTCAGAGAACCAAAGCAAAAGCCTGAGCCTGGCACTTCCTGGGACCAGCAGCTGCTGGACACACTGGGGAGGTTTGCCCCATCCTTGGTTTGGGGCCAAATGGGCAGGTTTTGGGGATGGGAGGCTGGGATTTGCAGCATGGGGCAGAGCTCCCAGTGTCCTGCAGAGCCCACCCTGTACCCAGGTCTCAGGGACAGCCATCTGTAACTGAGAGTGTGGGCAAGGTCCCAGCATTGCTTCAGGAGCTCAGGAGTTTACCAGCAATGCTCTGGAGAGGCTTTAGCAACAAATGAAGCAAATCAAACCCCAGTTCTATTTCCATGTCTTTGACCTTGTTGTTGGCCATCACTCAGACCTGTCTGAGCTCACCTGAGGAAAGGCAGGGAGAGTATTATCTGATAAAATTGAACAGAGAGAGATAATAGATAGTACTGACTGTTACAGAATTCCCTTGGAAAAATGAAGAGATAATGAAAGAGCAATGTATCAGAGACAAAAAAAGAACTTGCACACAGCCCAAGACAAGTCAGGGCTCCAGCCAACCTAATTTCAGTGCAACAGCTGAGAGTGTCTTAGAAAGTGGAATGAATAACGCCAGACATCAACATTTCTGGGAAAGTTCCTCTCGAGCACATTATGGCTTTTGAGAAGAGCAAGTCACTTGTTCAGAGCCTCTCCCTACCAGGCCCATCTGTCCCCTCCTGGCCACAGGCTCGACCTGCTCCCCTGAACACCACAGGCACTGGCTTTGCCTTTCCCTCCTGCCCTCTCACCAGACTGACAGGGGACATCCCCAAGTTGTTTGTAAGTCAGAGGCATTCAAAGAAGAGTGGGTCTTAATCCCACGTAATTCAGCAGGAGGTCAAAGTCTTTGAAAATCCAATTCCTACTCCCATCACACAGTTTAGAAAATATTAAAAGGCTACTGGAAATTGCAGCATCATCAGGGATCAAAATGTACTGCTTACGGCTCTAATTTAAATGAGTAGTTTAAGTGTGCAAGAAATCACAGAATTAAAGACCAAGTCCCTGAGGCAATGGGTACCACAGGCCAGGATCCCAGATTTCACACCACGTGCCACCGTGTCTGTAACCCCAGACCCTGCTGGGGCTCAGTGATATTTTGCTGGGGGACTGTGGATTCAGGAAAAAAATAAAACCCAAATAAGCCAGCAAAAAACCCTACCTGGCTTGTTTTTTTCCTGCCTTGGAGACACACACTTCTCCCAGGCAGAAGCCTTTAGGGATAGCATTCCCAAATCACTGGAAGATGCCTGCCCATCCTTTCCTATTGGTTGCCATGGTGAGAGATGACGGAGCCCCAGCCGGTATAAACGAGGGAGTGCTCGGGGAAGGGATCCAGCAGAGGCAGGAGGGAGGTGAGGGCTGGCAAGGCACTGCCTGAGGCCACT
Source organism: Nicator chloris (assembly GCA_013400495.1). NCBI lineage: Eukaryota > Metazoa > Chordata > Aves > Passeriformes > Pycnonotidae > Nicator > Nicator chloris. The sequence goes on along the minus strand of WAAE01012353.1, from coordinate 182,990 downwards.
CTGTCACCAGAGCCACCGCCACGGGGCCACCGCGGACCTGGCCGGAGGTAAGTGCTGGCTCTGGGAGGGCTCAGCGTGGGCATGTGCAGCCTCATGTAAGAACAGATAAGCAGTCATTCAGGTGAGCTTATTCTTGAGTGAATTAAAGGAAAGTTAGTTATTAGAGAGAGAGGAGAAAGGAAAGAATAAACCAGCTCAACTGAATGGGGGTGCAGCTCTGAGCACTCGCTGGCGGGGAGAGAGAACCCTGCAGCGAGGCTCAGAGAGCACTTTGGGGATCTAAAACAGTGATGTGCTCAAGTAATTTGTAATTAGCAGCCATGCAGCTCAGAGAGTATTGAAAAACTACTGGACATTGCACCATCAGGGATGATAATCTACTACTCACTGGCTCTGGCTCAAATCAGTTTAAATTTGTTAGGCGGGCAGTGTCTTTTTTCTGTCTTTGTTCTTATTATTCATATATTTGTGTTTCCCTAAAGGCACTGCTTTTATATTTCACCAGCCTACAGATTTCACATTTAAGACCTTGATATTGCAGTGTGAGATGCTGCAGGAACAGAAAGAGTTTAGACTTTATTAAGCAAGGAAGGTACAGAAAATGCAGTGACAACTCTAAACCGTGTATTAACCATTATGGAGCTTTCTAAATTGCATTTAGGCGTAAAATCAAAATATCTGTTGATTGGCAGCTTCACAAGCTGGAGCTAGTTTAATCATCACTTTATGTTAATCACACTTGCAGTATCCTTTTTATTTTGTGGGAAACAAAACGCTAAAAAAGCTTCTGATATAAAGAAGCAGTCAGAGAGATTTTTAAAAAAATACAGCTGGAGCAAAAAGTATACCCTGTGCTCCTCCTGGATGTTTCTGTTATGAAGCAGAGTGATACAGTGGTCTGGGCAACAGCAGGATTTGTCTTTTGTAATTTTAGCACGTAACCTAAGTGAGCCAGGATAGTCTTGAGTCCAGCCTAAGGGAGAGTAAAAGTCAGTGGAAAGACTTCACCGATGTCAGCGTCCTTTGAGCCTTGACACGAATCAGAAAACTGAGCCTCTCCCTGCGTCTGGTTCCAGGGGCACGATGAACATCGAAGTGCACAACATCACTTACACCAGTGCCACCGTGTCCTGGGCCACGAGCAGCCCCTGCCCAGAGAACTACTACCACGTCATGTACCGCCCCAACTGGAACAGCGTCTTTGCCGGCTACCTACGGCAGAACTTCCACCGCGAGGAGCGCGTGCGGCACCCGCTCAGCTCCCTGGTGCTGCACCGCCTCACGCCATCCACCATCTACGTGCTCTGCATCACCTGCAAGAACTCCTACCCCTCCAGCAACCACTGCACCACCTTCCACACTCTGGACAAAATCCCCCTGGTTTTCGGCGGCTCCAAGCACGAGCCCACCACGTCCATGTGGATGGTGAGCAGCCTCCTGCTCCTCTGCTTCCTCGCCCTCCTGGCCTACGGCTGCCTGCAGTTCTGGTCCGCGCGGTGCCACCGTGCTGCTGGGCTGAAGCAGCCCGACAGCAGCCCTGAAGAAGTGGTGGAAGGAAGCAGCTCACCAGAGGAGCCACGGAGTGATGGACTGAGAGAGGAGCTCCTGGAAGTGCCCATGACCACTGTGCTAATGAGGAGCTCCAGTTTTGTGAAGGAGAGCCCGTATAACTCCCCTCACTGCTTTTTCTCCTACAAAAACAGCGATGATAAAAGGGCCATCTTGCCACAGCATGGCCTTCAATGAAAGCAAAAAGGAAGATCTTACTTAGGGGTTTGGCTTGTCTTGCTCTTTCCCAGCTCTTGCCAAAAGGACTGTCTGTGTGTCCATGGCAGCTGTCTGTCCCAGAGTAGAACATGAGGCATAGACACTGGTCACAGAAAGAAAGATTTTTGTCAAGTGATAAAAATACTCTCATTTGCTGAGGATTTTTAAAAAAAGTGACCAAGTCAGCTCTCTGGGAACAGCCAGGCTTGGCAGACTGTAGTGTCATTAGGTCATGTGCATCAGTGCTGTAGGTTCACTTCAGAGTCATCAATCAATGTGCACAAGAAATAAATTCCACTCAAGTAGTTTCACACTTGAGTGCCCCTCCACTAGCATCACACCCCAAGCCCTTGTAACGCCTGTATAAACAGTCATTGCAGCCTGAGAAAAAAGCTTTTTGTCAGTATTAAGTAGTTCACACAAAAGTATTATAGTAATTTCCACTTTGCACAGAAAATGGGATTCCTGAAGTGGTACCTTCCTTGGGGAGCATCATTGCATCAGAGCACCAACTTGCTCACTTCCCTGTGCATTTAGATGGATGTGACTCAGTCTCAGTGCCCACACCAAGCAAGAGCAGTGCTGACATCCCTTAACATGGGCATTTTATAGAGAGGAATATGGAAAAGCAACAGCAACAGCACACTGAATCTGCTTCTTGCATGGCTGGTTGCACACAGCAACGTGACCCTGCTCATTCGCACCCACCACTCTGTTAATGAACTAGTCCTTGCATTTCCTTCTCTTCCTAAATAAATATTTCCAACTTGCTGGCTGTTGTGGTTCTTTTACTGACCTTGGACCCGTAGAGGTAATAGGGCTGGACGTTGGCTGGCTTGTCCCTCTGGGGCTCCTGTGTGAAGGGGATCGCTGTCCTCACAAACCTGCGGCGAGCATGGGAGACGGGGAGGGAAGTGGTCAGAGCCTGGTTAACTGAGCACACACAAGGCATGGGCTGGGATGACCTGCAGCTGCAGGCTAGTTAGAATGCATCACCTGAGCTACACCAACAGGAATGCAAAATCCTGCCACAATCTGTTGGTGGTGTACAACCTACCAAAAGAGAGATTTCTTCTCATTTTTGGCAGGCAAGAAAACAGTATCTGAGCAGCTACCAGAGCTCTCCTCCTGAGTAAACCAACCCTCAGCCACTTCAATCACTGTCTAACTGTGGCTTGAACTTGTTACTAACATTTTCAAGACCAAAGGAAGATGGTGGGTTTCAACTTCATTTTAAGAGTAACTGTTGCATCCCAGAGGGAGCACAAACCTCGCCACAATGCACGTCAATTTTATGTGGCAGGTTTGACGTTCCGGAAAGAAAAGCAGGGTCTCCAGGTGGCCTCGCTTTCCCTCCTCACCTGTTGGTGGATCCGTTGTAGCAGTAGTTGGGCAGGAAGTCGAAGTTGAGCTCCCAGAAGACGTGGAGGGTGATGCGCCCATAGGGCGCGGACACGTTGTGGTTGGCCTCGCGGAACATGGCATCGAAGCTGTCCAGAGTCATGTGCTTGCACAGCAGCCTGTGAGTCAGGCGATTGATTTCCAAGAGCCACTCCAGCTCCTGCAGCACATAAAGCAGCAGAAAACGCAATGTATTACAACAGAAACGGCTGACTTAATTGCCAGGGGAACGGTTTTTTATCCACACGCACGCAGAACTAAAGACATCAATTTAACTCAGCGGCCAAGGCCAATTGCACTTCCACTCAAGGGGGTCCTGGTCCAGTATTTTGTGAACCTGCAGGAAGCAAAATTAATTTGTTCCCCACTGAGCACTGGCTGGCTTTCACCTCAGAATCCTCCAAAGGTGGAAACTGGTAATTTTACACTACTTGACTCTGATGCTCCTGTAACATATCAAAGACAGCAAATCCTGTACACACATGAACGATGCCACAGCCCCCTTCATCCAACTGGGAATTAAAGCCAAGATTTTCTCCTCCCAGTTTACAGGACTCTCTTATACGAGCTCTGCAAAGTCTAACTGCTGACTGCCACTTTATGATTTACACAGATACTTACTGGTCTGATAATAATGCAATTAAAGCTGCATAAACAGAAATAGTAAAGACCCAGCAGCATAAAGGAAGATACATGACTGCTTGAAACCTGCTGCAGGGGAACTCAAAACAGGAGACAGTTGGCTGTGTACCCACAGCAGTGTATCAGTCTCCCTGCTCATACTCAGAGTCAATAAAAGTTCTTACCACGATGGATGTCAGGTCCTCGCTCTCGAAGCGGCTGATGGCCTGGTCTAATGATTTGTACATGGCTGCAGAGATGCGCTGGGTAATGAGCCTGTTCAGGTCGATTGATCTGCCCAGCAACTGCCAAAAGAAGAGATTTGCATGCTATACACTGATGGGGAAAAGGTATTTTATTTCTCAGTCAACACACAAATTAAAACCAAACCTCCAAGTCTGCTTAAACGTGAAAGTGGTGGCGCAAATGCCTTGGTTGAGTGTAGGTTACTTAAGAAGGAACGAGGGAAACGTGGAGCAAACCTCATTTTTGTGTCACAAAGATTCAACCTTTCTCAGTCCAGAGCCAATCTCAATGAGGATGCCCTCCACCACCAAAAAGATAACAGATCAGGAGTGATGAGGACTGGAGTCTGCTGCTTGCACTGTACCTGGACGTGCCTCTGCTTGAGCAGCGTTTCGTAGCGGTTGGATGGTGGGTATGGGATGATCACCCCGTAATTCTTGCACTCAGCCCGGAAACGTTTGTCCAGTAAAACACTGAAAAAGGGAAGCAGTGTCAGGAAAACAGAAACCTACACTATCAGCTTCTCTGTGCATCTTTCCAGAGTTGTTTTTGCCCTTCTTTTAATCTTGGCTCTGAATGCCAAGAAATCTCTGCACGCTAAATCACAGGGCAGTGGTTCTTATCTTGGGGACTGCCCTGCTTGTCTTTTGTGGCTAAAACACTCAAAGAGATAAAAAAGTGCTAAAAGATATCAGTGCCAGGCACTGGGTGGTTCCCCTGGTGTGCTCCCTCCTGTGGGAACATTTGGTTGGTGATGGTGATTGTCCTCCTTCTCTGAGGCCAAATGTGACCTAGAGACAGAACTTGCAGTCACATGGAAGACTTGGTTCACCTTTGGGGCCCTGAGAAGAAGACTCTCACTAGATTTCATCCATGCCCTTTAAATTGGTAAGGAGAATATGCCACAAAGGTTCTATCTCCCCAAAGTGAGAACAAGTCCTGCTGCTTTACTATGGTGAGGACAAGTGTGTATTTCTGTTCTGTAGAGATGGGAGGCTTCCAGTCCTCTGCCTGGTACACAAATAGAAGTCAAGCAAGGACATGCCTGTAAAAGCTCAGTTTGCTTTTCTGCTGTTCTCACAAACTGGACTCCAACAGCTACTTCAGATGCCAATTATTATTTTTTCACTTTTAACTGTGTCTCCTTAATTAATTTTCCCCATCTACACCAGTGTGACGTGGACAGCCAACTCTGGGGGACAGGGATGATGTATGTTTTGTCTTGCAGTGGCTGCTCCCTGAGGGAAACCTTTTGGTTAACAGCAAATTGGATGCAGCGATATCATCAGTCACCATCAGCAGTCAGGTTCTCCTACCTGCCAGCCATTGCTTTGTAATAGGCAAAGATCTGATCTGCCAGCTTGTACACAAATTGATCAAAGCACAAATTCACCTGGGGGAGAAAAAACAAGACTTGGTGAAGGTGAGGGTGTCACCAGCACAGAACAGCTCCTTCCTACACATGCAAGATCAATACAACCCAACAGAGATCCCTCATTCAACACAAACATGTATTAAAGGTCACACTATCCAAAAACCACACTGCAGCTCTCACAATGCTGAAGGTAAGCAGAAAATTGCAGTTACATTTCTCTCTTTATAGTTTCTGCATGTTCTTACAGGTCTTGGTCCCCCACCCTCAATCATCCTTCCCTCTCAGGGAATTTCTCATTTTCCTCTGATGTCTCAAACCCTCTGCTCACCAGACTCTGCCATGTCCCCAGTGTTTGACAGCTTTTGGCTTCCATGGTTCCCTACAGGTACAGCTGAGCTGAAGCCCTTAATCAGGAGAGGCTGTAGGCTCTCTGGAAATGCTGATCTTTTTGAAAACTTCTCAGTCTGATGGGATATTTCTTTCAGGAGAAAGGTGCTTATAATGAACTGCTAGGTCAAACAGGGCAGTGTGACCCCAGTGAGCTTTTTCCATACAATAAAGATGAAGGGAACTTACTTCAGCTTCAATTTCATCATACAGGAACTGCTTTTTGAACTTGGTCAAAGCATAGTATGCACTGTCATTGTAGAGGTCCAGGGGGTACAGCACATACCTGAGGGCAAGAATACAGACCACATCTAAAATTAACTTTGGAGCTCATCAGCATAAACCGCAGCCAGTGCATGTCGTGCCCTGCCTGATGCAAAAAAAAAGGTTTTTCTCTGACTTCACACTGACTGCTGCCACTCCCTGCAGCCCCTCAAACAGTCCCTCTTCATCCCTGAGTTCTGCAGGAAGCAGCTACAACCAACCTGAAAGTGAGCTAATTATGAGTTGTTCAATCAACACTTGCTTCTCTGCCCTTAAAGAAGAAGCTTCTTTGCCCTTTCACCCTGCCCTCACTCCAGAGAGTGCTCTGACAATGCCCATACAACAGAAAACCAAGTTTTCCTAGCAGGGAAGACATTATGAAGATCATTACACTTGCAGAACAGCATTTCCTCTCATCATTTATCCCACACATAAAAAGAAGTTGAGATGGCTTAGCCTGGGCCCACCCCCTTTGGTGACACATCTGTCTCAGTGCTGTGTGCAGGTGACAGTGCCACCGTGTCCTGCCCACATCCCAACAGTTGCCAGCTGCTGTTTATGACACATAAAGAAGTGCCAGTGCCAGGAAGTCACCCCTGTGTCTGCTAATGAGGTGTTCACACAGCACCATTCATGTGACAGCAGATGAAGGAACATCTATTTACCTCCCACGTCAAAAAGACTGCTCACCACCAGCCTACCCTTCTTCCTGAACAAAACCCCAAACCCCAGCACGTGCAGGGTCCCAACGGAGCCCATCAGCTCTTACTCCATCATGGAGGGTTCTTTGGTTTCCAAAATATGGTCTGTGAGGATCCAGGGCATGGACATCTCGATGGGGAACTGGATGCGGCGGCCCATGGTCAGCTCCAAGAAGAACTCCCGGAACCAGAGCTGGGACAGGTCACAGCACTGCTGCAGAGCTTCTGGAATGCAGAGAGGATCCATGTGACCCCCACGTTACTCCCCTGGGGATGGCTGTGAGGGCAGGACACAGGAGGCAGCTGCAGCAGCCTTGCTTTTGGGTATGGAACATTTTTCTAGGACATCTCTGGTTTTAAACCCAGACCATGTCCACGCTGCCTGAGCACTTGGTAATGCAAGAAGGAGGAAGGGATCACCCCTTTTGCTCTAGAGGGAGAACACTTGAATGCCTCAGAGCTATTCTGGAAGACTTGTTCTGTGTCCAGTGGCTCAGTTTGTCTGGCAGAGAAGGAAAGTCCAGTCCTAGAAAATAAACTACCACTTGCAGCTATCTGCTCTTTCTGTCAGCCCTGTTCACATAATGACTTCTACACAGAGGCATGTCTGAACCAGGCAGAAGTAGGACATTTGGGAAAAATGAAGGAATATCTTCTGCACAGGTCAATGAGGAGCAAAGCTGATCTGCTTTTGCCTTTCTGAGCATGCAAGGGCTGGGTTCAAGCCTCCCCCTGCCGTAAGCTCACCACTGATGTTGAGGAGGTGGGTGAAGAAGAAGGACTGCTTGTGGAACTCCTCAATGGCCAACACTATTGGCCCATCCAAGCTGCTCCTCAGAGTCTTCTTTGAGCCACTCTTGTCTGCTATGAGGGACTCCAGCATGGTCCGCACCATGTAAAGCTTTGGAAAAAAGGTGACATGCAGTTACCACTCTCCAGACACCATCACACACAGCCTTGGTGCTCTGGGAACAAAAAGGTAGCACTTTTCCAAGGTGGTGACCACCCTCTGCACACATAAACCATTATCCTTCAGAGTTAGAGATGATTAAACCCCGAAAAGAAGAGGCTTTGGGAATTATACAACAAATCAGGCACGAAAGCAACATTTAACACACAACAGCACGAAGACTTTGTGGAGCAGAGCACACAAACAGATGCTAATCCACGGGGTGGGAGACTCCTACGTGGCTCTGAGACCATTAATTCCCCACACAGGAGACAGACATTCACATACCTGTGTGCTTGATGGTCCTACTGCTCGTCGTGGGACTTTAATATCAAATCCACCTTTGGGATCCTTCTCACCTCTCAGGCAAGGATCATTTGGAGGCTCTCGACCTCCCTCCCAGTCACAGATGGTCTTCCGAATTGCCTGAAGGACACTGGAGTGGGGAAAAGGGAAAGCAGTGCTTGAGCCTGACTTTACTCCAAGACGAAAATACCTATGGCTGTGCACATACGAGAGGAAAGGCACCTCAGGTGGGATCATACACAGCTGGTATTGGTGGGATGGTGCCCAAAAGTTACCTCTGGAGCAGCTGCTGGCCAAGGACTGCTGGCTGCTTGTATACTGGAGCACACCCAGGGCCACGTGCTTGTACATTACAAAGTGTAACACTAACAAATAATTGGGTTTTGCACTGCAAAAGGCACAGACTGACCTGATCAGAACATTCTTCTTCTTCCTGACAGCCTGTCGGAGAGGCTCCCTCAGGGTCACCTGGGCAAAGTCCTGCAGGGCCGCGTAGATGGTGTTGCGGATGGCCTGGTTGAAGACGCTCTCCATCCGCCCCATCAGCACTTGCAGGCCTTTGATCATGGCAATCACCTGAAAAAAAGTTGAACCCAGATGTATTTGCTGTTCTTCCATTGTGTGAAGATGGCTATAAATCCAGCACTGAGAGAATTTGGGACTGAATTAATTCTACTCAAGCAACATAGGCCCGGTGATCAGGCAGTTAATTTTTGGGTGTTCGCTGCTTTACGGGTCACAAGAAGCTGAGGAAAGCATTTATACCATCAGTTTGTTGCAAATGGCCCCTGTCCCTTGCTTCTACTCCTGATCTCTTGGTATCTTTCATCCCACACAATCCCAGGAAACTGCACATGCTCCACATATGGGTGCCGAGCTGCATCTGCACAGGGCACAGCCTTCCCTGCCCAACAGCACACTGGAGGAAGCCCTAAGGCAACATCCAAACCACCCTGGACTGTGTAAGGCAGGAGGAAGGTGAGGGTCCCCCAGAGCCTGGCTCAGAGCAGGGTTCCCACTGCTTACAGACAGCCAGGCTGAGAGTTGATGTGTCCTGGGGACTGGCTGAGCATCTCCTGTGTTTGCACAGCTCCTGAATGCAGCTACTGCTCTTGCTCCAGATCACACTGCTCTGTAAGCCCCCTGTTCTGGGTTTGTGTGGCAACATTTTGGAAGCAGGAGGCTACAGGGGTGACTTGTGTGAGAAGCTGCTGGAAGCAGCTTTTCACATTCCCCCCATGTCCAATGGAGCCAATGTCAGCTGGCTCCACGACAGACCCAGTGCTGGCCAGGAGCAATTTAAAGGAGCAATTTAAATTTAAATTTAAAATTTAAATTTAAAGCAAATTAAGGGATGTGGGAACCCTTAATCCCTTAACATGGCTCACAAGGATGAGGAATTGGCAGAGTATGGTGAGAACACACTTCCATTCTCTTTCCCTGGCCTGAGGAACATGGGCAGGAAACCAGCATGGACTGGCTCTGACTCTTGTGCAAGTGGCACCTACTTCCACAAAGGCAAACTTCTCCTCACTGGTGTAGTTGTACCGGGTGGCTCTCTCATACTCCTCGGCTGTTCCTGGGCAGTCCTTGTTACAGAATTTATCTGTGGGATGAACCAGCTTCCAAGAGTACTAGAAGATGGAAAGAGACCATGTCAACCTTGTAATGAGGAAGAAGATAGGCTAGAAAGACTGAATTAGGCCATGTGCCAAAAAAAAGGATTGCCTAGACATCACTACAGCTTGGCATTCATGGCTTTATTATCACTTAATGAATTGGTTTTCTTTATCTGAGAGGCTGCCAGTCATACCAGGCTTTTGACATCCATGGACTTGTGTTGAGATGTGGTCAAAACCTTGCAAATTAAGAACTTCCATCATCGTTTGAATTACAGTTTTAGTTGCCCCAGACCCAGACTCATCCCAAACTGCTTTCAGTGATGCAGGGATGCACTCACCACTTCCATGACGTGGGCACTCCACTTGGACAGCAGCTGCAGCCCCCGTAGAGCCAGGTCAAAGAGCTCCCTGTACTCCTCATCCGACTTCTGGCTGTCCAGGCCTGAGCCAGTGACCACCTGGAAGACATCACATCATGCCAGGGCTACAACCAGCAACTTGCTGCAGGGGCTTCACTCAGTCAACAGATTTCTCTCCCAAATCCCACCTGAAATGAATTCCCGACCTTATGACCAAGCTAGAATTGAGTAAAGCATACACTGTCCCTCAGGAAAAGGGACCTTGGCAAGGCTCTTTTTACATAGGCAGTCAAATGATTCCCTACAAAAAAAATGAGTCTGACCTGTCACCTCAGAGCAAATAACTGATTGTTTTTATCCCACTTTCCCACTCCTTTTCTACGGTCTAATACTACTGAAATCCTTGAGAAGCCTTTAAAGTTCAAATAAGCCCTTACAAGTGCCAAAAAAGAAGCGCCTCAGAATGCTGAGATTTGTTAAACTGACACTGATGAATGAGGATCACATGTGTGCAAAAACCAGTCCCAATGGCATCAGAGATGAAAAGATGAAAATTCCCTGGCATTCAGCAATGAAAAGAACAGAGATGCCTTCCTGAACTTTCCTCAAAGCCCTGACTGATAGGCCTGTGTAATTGAAAAGCCCTATTTGCAAGCCACTGGTGTTCTGCCATTGGCCTGATTATAAACATTTAGTTGCCAGGTATTTTTCCTGCTTATCTTAACGAAGCTGTGGTCAAGGAGCGGAAGCTGCTGCTGTAGATCTCTGCAGATCTCCTGGTGCACACCACTCTGCACCTGCGGGAGCTGTTCCTAACTCGCTTTTTTATTGCTGCACCAAGAGCGGTTTGCTCCACCCATGTCCTCCGTCCCTCCTCGCTGTACATCTGTGACAGTCCTGTACATCAGTCTGTGGTCCTTCCACGTTGTTCTGCCCCAGGCTTGCCCACCCCTGAGCCTGGCTGCAGGAGGGCAGCTGCACCCACCTCGCTGTTGCTGTAGCGCGCCAGCTCCGAGATGAAGCGGATGTGGTCGTCCCGGATCTGCACCATCTGCTCACAGATGTTGTACTGGGGGCTGATGCTGCTCTGAGTGCACGTCCACCTGGGCAAAAGAGCAACGGCGTCAAGGACAGGACACGGCTTCCACTCAGACACCCCAGGGACTGCTGCTCTCTTCGCTTCCACGTGCTCCAGGCGTGCCACCCTCATGGCAAACGGCAGCCTGTGCCGTCTCACACAGCGTGATGGGGACACTTGCCTCACCTTTCAGCCTGAGTGTGTCTGCTCCATCCACCCTGAAGGCTGCTCTCCACATGGGCTCTCCCACCCCAAGGGCAGAGATGGCAGTTTCCCAGGCCATCATGGAACAAGCTTTCAGGGAAGGATGGACTTCAAAGACCTGAATAGTTTGCATCCTTTCTGCTACACCTAAAGATAATCATCCCTTTGGAGGTCCTCTCTCCAGGTCTGGGTTGTGCTGCCTTCTCCTGCAAAGCAAAGTCTGCAAAGAACTAGCTCTCCCATTGTTTTTGGTTCTGGCTCATGCTATCAGCTCAGTGAGCAACTCTGGGTATAAACAATGAGCAGAATTTGATTAACCTGAATTAGATTTTCATTTGCATTGAGCCATATGTACCATGTAACAGTGTAAGGTCACCCTAAAAAAAGGCAGCACTCCCCTTCCAAAGGCACTCCCCTTCCAAAGGTTGTATGAAGGAATGGGACAAACCAGATCTATTCAATTTATTATCTCCTTTCTCCCTGTAATGTATTAGCCCCAGATACAGAACCAGAATGGCTCCACCAAAACGTTTTGTGCAAGCAATTGCCTATCAGTGAGATTCTCATGTCTTACTCTGTCCTCACAATGTAGAAGTTCAGATTATACTTTTTTCTTCCCTAAATGATCGTCCTTCTTATGACAGTCCTGTTCTCCAATTTGGACTGGCCATACAAAAGGAAGGTGAGAAACCTGCCCCTGATGTGGACATACACATATCCCTACACTTTACTGCACTTGTTGCCACTATTTGTGGTGGTTGAAGGTGCTTGAAACGCTGGGCCACGTCCTCCCTTGTGAAATCCATCCTCCCCCAGGCCCCCTGCTTGGCTCTTACCCGTTTCCACGTGCTCCCCACTGGACAATGGGCAGGTTAGCAGGAGTGGCCAGGGCTGCCCCAGCCCTCCCTGCCACACACAACCTACTCCACAGTGCAGAAACAAAGCGCCATGCGGGAAAAACACCAATTAATTCCACTTGCACGGAGACAAGGAGGGAGAGAAAGTGACAAAAACAGTATTAGTAAGAAATGGGGATTACACGGAAGCACCTTGGCAGAGTTAGAGTTGGGAGTCCCATGCAATTTGCTGGGAAGGCAGGAGAGTGAGGAAGAAACATTGGTTAGTACAGTACGGCACACAGACCTGGTGAGACAGATTTCAAAGACAGACATTAAACTTGTGCACAGGTAAAACAGCCCATGAGCTACCTTAGTTTTGAGATGAGAAAATGAGGAATGCTGCTGACACACGTTTTGTTGAAATGTGCTTTCTGAATGGTTTGGGATAAAAAGATGCAAATCTTCAGACGATTTTTCTCTTTTAAAAAGAGTTTTCAAAAATATTCTTTAAATTCACATTACACAGAATCATATTTTTTCTCTTTTTTTTCCCCACCCAATTTTAATTGAAAACTTTTTGCTCAGGAGTTTTGCCACGTTGTTTTCAAACCTCTCCTGAACAATTAACGGGCACTTTTCAACCAGTTTTTGGGAGGGCAGGGGAGGAGGGCTGCTCCTGGCAGGCAGAGAAGCCAGACCCTCCGGGGTGGAAGGGGACGAGCAAACAGAAGCGATGACACTGCAGATTAATTCCTGTCCTGCTGAAGGCACAGCCCGGCCTGGCTGCTCCTCACAGACACCAGAGAAACCTGATTTCCACACAGTACAGTCCCACAGGTGGGAGGCCACTGCCTGGTGAAAGCCTGGCTGCCCCTGCCACTACAGCCAGACACAGCTCCGACAGGCTTTGCTCACGTGTGGATGTAAACCTTATTCCAAGGTTATCCAAACCTAACAACGATTCTTCTGGCAGTCACTGAGCGTGATGCAAGGCTACAAACACAAGTGGGGCCTCTCAGGTGGCTGCTGTGACTGAAACAACATCTGTGGATTCATCTGATGGCAGCAGCAAATTGCCTGTGAGCCCAGGCTGCTCCTGAGCTCTCCACTCCTGCTCTTCCCCCACAATATTCAGAATCGTCGAATCATTAAGGTTGGAGAAGATCCCTAAGATCATCAAGTCCAACCTTTGACTGATCACCACCCTGTCAACTAAATCAGAGCACTGAGTGCCACATCCAGTCATTAGTGCCACTATCAGCCTTTTCCAGTAAATTAATTTCCAGAGCACCTGAGCCTCTGCTTCAATCCTCATTGCTGCTGTCCTTCCTAACAAACGCTGCCTGAGCTGGAGGAGACACCCTGGCTACTGCAGAGATCCACTGCAGTGTTCATGCTCTGGAGGATTTTGTCCTCGGGGTGCAAACTGTGGATTAAAATCTCCCCAGAGCAGGGACACGCTGCTCACACTCACACAGCTCGCAAGCACTCGGCGCTGCCCCATCCGTGCACCAGCCACCCTTCCTTCGTCCTGCCTGGCTGCCAGCCCCCTCCCAGCCCTGCCTGCTCCCAGGGGACGGTTCCACAGAGCTGGCTGCACCCCCGGGGCCGCTGAGGACGTCTGCCCATGCGGGGACAGGGAGGCACACACAGAGCTGGCACGCCGGGCTCACGCCTCACGGGGACACACACACGGGCACAGCCGGGCTGCAGCTCGCACGGCCCTCAGGACACACACAGAAGCCAAGAGACATTATGGCAGGCACTCACTTGGATTTGTTCTCCTCATAGTGAGCACTGGTCTTAATGTATCTGGCCAGTTCTATCTGCATATCGCCGAATAAAGGAACCACCTGCAGCTGCTGGAAAAGAAAACAAAAGACCATCGAAACATGGCAGAGAGAGGGGGAGAGAGAGAGAGATAGAGAGAGAGAGCCTGGCCCCAGCACAGCACAAGGGACTCCAAAAAGGCATGCTGCACCTCTGAAGCTTTGGGAAGTGTCAGGCTGTTTGAAGCAATGACCCTGGACCCAGGGTCATTTCACACCTAGGAAATGACTGAGGATGATCACGAGGCTTTCTGTGGGAGGAAATCACTCCCTGCGAGTGCTCTGCAGCCCTGGGCTTGCTGCTACCAGGCTGGTCATGGCCAGAACAGTTCAGTGCTATAGTCAGCCAGAGGAAAGGCTCTTTTCACAACAAAAAGAGAGAAGTGTGGCCCTGAGCAGGCCTTATCTCCAGGCCTAATCCTCCAAGAGACCAGAGGGATGAAAAGCCAGCATGTTGCTGTTTTGGACACCCAGGAAGAGGTCAGCTTTCCCCAGGGACTCAGCACTGTGGTTGCTTGTGATGTGTCTTAATACTTCTCCATAAAGAGAAAGACACAGGCAACGTAACATGGCTCTGCTTGCCCTTTACATCTCAGGAGGTTTTGCATGGGAAATAAATTCCAAGTGCTCTGAAGATACCTCAAGCTCAGACAGGTCCCTCCTGCACCAAACTTCCACCTGCAAATCCAACCAAGGGCTACTGACATCTCATCAACAAAATATGAAGCTTCAACTTCACCCAGCTGCAAAACCCTTGCCCCAAAATTCAGGGAAGATGGGGGCAAATTCCCTGTCCTATTATCACACACTTCTCAGGCTGAGTTGTGCACAGGATGTGTAATGCTGTCATCAGGGATTCCCACTGGCACTTCCATAAAAGGTTTAAATGCAGGGGCAGTTCATTTTCACTACTCAAATTCCTGGGCAATCCACTAGAAATTAAATTAGAAGGCAATAAGCAGATGTAGTGAAGGAGTAGTTGGTCTTTCCTTATTGAGATCTGATAGTTTGGAGAGGTACTTCACTGATTAGGTGAAACCATGGCAGATGCTGGAGAAGTGCAAATGGAAATCAAGCTGGACAGGAGAAAGTTACTCCATGCAATGGAAGGAATTTTACCTCATTCTCTGATGGCCCACAGCACTTTGTGATGAACAGCAAATCTGTCTGAATGCACCAAGGTGACCAAACCCTACAGATTACACTGAAGGCTTGATTTAGAGATTTAGCTGAATTAGCAAAGCTGAATCAGGGAAAACCCAGAAGACTGAAGAATGACATGATAAATCACCTTTGCAGAGCAGTCTCCCCAGTGATGGGAGGGGTTTTAAACACCTGTCCATCAGGTGATGGTGTCTGTGGCCCCCTGCTCTCGGGGCTGTCACCAGGACATGGTGCAAATTGGGGTAAATAGGTCCCCACTTGCTCAGAGGACAATGCAGCACACCAGCTTCCATCAAACCTGGGTTCATCTGTTCCCTGCCCTGCACACACTCAGTACATCAGCCTTAAACTGAACCTCAGGGTAATAAGCAGGGAGACATCCTCTATCCAACACCACAACCAATCTCTTCATCCAGGCTCCTCACCCCACCTCTGGGTGAAGCACCAGGGAGAATCCACCATGCTGGAAGAGAGAGCCCTCTGTGCCCTCCCACAAATCATCACCTTCTCATTTTCCCTGATCTGGAGCAAGTGTTGGTAACAGAAACTGATCTTTCCATCTCAGGGGAAAGATTAATAAAGGACTCAGGAAGGACTGCTCAAGCTCAGTAGGACTCAAAGAAAACTAATTGCTCCATCTGGGAAGTTCTTTTGCTGTCCTCCTGCTCTTTGCCACCAACTCATTTGTCTTTTGCTAGATCCCACCGTGCCTCCTACAGCTGACCTGCTCCAAACCCAAAGTGCCTCCCAGTCCCAGCCTGTGCCCAGAAGCAGAGGAAGGGAGGCACCACCTTCCCTGAGGTGCTGTGTGGGCTCTCAGCCCTCCTCTCCACCCACAGGGTTATCCAAGAGTGGTCCCAGGGCAATGCAGCCTGGCCTCCAGCTGTGGATCAGACCACGGCCAGATGTGCTGCAGCAGAGAGGTTGTGCAGCTGCTTCCCACCCTGCCACTAGGAACTGCCAGGTTTCATGGGCCTTTCCCCCCAATCCACACCTCAGACAAGACAAAAACGGTTCATCAAACCAGAGTGACCCTTTGAAGATCTCGCTGAGCACCTCCAAGTCCCAGTTGACACAAACTCCCCCAAAAGCTTTTTCCGTGCTACAGGGAGCACAGTTTATACATGAAATAGAACAGCCAGATCACACACTGGCCCGCCAGCCAGCTGTGTCCTCTGTCCCTCAGCTCAGCAGCCTGCAGAGGGAAGGAGAAGCAGAACCATCACCCACACAGACCTCAGCAAACCAGCCAGGTTTGCTGGCAGCCTGAAACCACAGAGACTGCAAACCTGCATCAAGAATGTGCAAAGAGAGAGAAGCCCTGTCAGTCGGGCACATCCTTCCCTCACCCATGGAGCAGCCTCTCCATCCTCTGCCCCTTGGCAGGAAGCAGCCAGGGCTGCAGCTCCCACTGGCTGCCCAGCTCCAGAGCCACGGGAGCAGAGCCAGCCCCAGCACTGCTCTACATCCACAGCCCTGAGGGTCAGCACTGCTCACCTCACCCCTGCTGCAGCTCTGTGCCCAGGCCTGGTCACAGCTACTCCATTCCTCAGCCTTTGGCCTAGAGGGTTTCTGAACCTTTGGGTTTTTTGGACCTCGGAATGATTGCTGTAGTTTGTGTTTTGCTGGCAGCATGTGCAGTGGTGCAGGTCACTAATCCACTGGTCTGCAATAAACATCAGCCTCACACAGACAGGTCACTGACCTTGAAGAATTTGTCTATTTTGCTAAGGTTGATCCTCTTCTTGGCATCCAACTTGTAAATGTTGCTGACATTCCCATCCATGAGATACAGGCCAAACCCCATCACCTGGAGAAGATGGAAAGGCAAGGTTTCCTCAGCATGAAGTCAACAGCACAAGTCAAAGACAGCTCTCCATCACTGAGCATGAGGAAAGACCATTTCAGGTTCCTGTTACCACCTGACCCTCAGGAGAAAATGTTTAAAGTGTGCCTGGATCTGTCAGGATGCACGTGGTAGGCAGGGGACACATGATAGATTGCCTCTGCTGTCTGTGCAAGAACACAGGATGCTTCCCTTGGTTATTTGTTCCTCTTCTCTCCACGTAACAACAACCTAAAATTTTCTCCACCCAAAGGCAAAAGTTTACTCCTGGAGAAGAATTTAAAATATTCTCCTGGATTGATTTCCCTGCCCCCCCTCTATTAATTCAGTACAAATCAGTACAGAGAGCCAAACTCCCCACATTACCCTTCAGAGAACCTGAGCTGACTCACACCATTGTAATGAAGCTTTTCTGGTAATAATAGTGACTGCAATCATTGCCAATAACTGACTGACAGCAGGGACAAATGCACCAAACAAAGAGATACTTTGGCATGTTTATCTTGAGGACTCTTTACAGCCAGAAAAACAAACCTGGGAGCATCTGCCTTCTGCAGGGAATTATTGCTGGGAATGGGCATCAAGACAATTCTGGGTTACAAAGTTGGTGGTGATTTTACAATGTCCCCTGCAGTTACACAGGTCAAGCCCATGATCCTGCACTTCCATGCACAACAGAAAAACCCCTTCCAGTCTTGGAGGATGTAGGGCACCCACCAGTGCTCTCACCCACCAGGTGCTTAGTACCAGGCAGGCAGAGCTGCTGGCAACACTGGGAAGGATTGTGGGGAAAACAGAGAGATGGAGATGGGGAAGAGAAGAGGAAAGGACAGAGGAAGGAAGATTTTTATGTGGGAATAAGGGAGAAGGCCATAAAGGACAGTAGAGGATTTTTGGGAGAAGGTCCAAGTTAGGGCAGGAACAGAGGCAGCACATGGCACTGCCCAGCAGAGCATTGGGGTGGGACATCCCCAACTCAGGGCCATGTCCAGCCTGTTCAGCTACAAAAAGAGGTGAGTGGGAGGACCGAGGTAGCAGAGGACACAAAGCACCAGGGATCAGAAAGGGAACAGGAAGAGGAGGAAGCAAAGCAGCTTTGCTGCTGCCTGCAGGGCACTCACAGCAACTTGTGTGAGCAGAGGACACTGTCTCTGCAGGGAAGGGATGCATGTCAGCCCAAAGGAGCAAAAAATCAATAAATTGAAGAGAGATGTTGTCCTAGGAGTGAATTTCATTTTACTAAAACAACAGTGAAACTATGCAAGCACCCAGCCCCACAAGCATCGCCCAGCCTCACCTTTAAGAGCATGTGCTTCTCACTGGGGGTGAGATACATCTTGTTTTCATAGTAGTCCACACAAATGTTGACAATATCAGCCAGCAACTCCTCATAGCCAGGGATAACCTCTAGCTGTTGGTGCAGACACTGAAACACAACAGAAGCCACATTATCCACATGGGCAGAGGAACAGCAGAAACCAGGGAGGAAACATTTTAAGGATTAAGAGTAGAACAATAAGAGGTTCCTTCAACCCTCATTTGTGTACTTTTCTTAAGTTTACCAGTGGAACACTGAGCTCATGGTACCACCTGGAAAGAACAATCTTCCTCTGCAGGACAACCCTTCTTCAGACTATCACCCAAACATCAGACTGAGATGTAAAGGAGGGTGACTCTGAGCAAACTGTCTGACTCCTGTCTCTGTGCAATATTTTAACCAGTTAGCAGAACCAATGGAGCCTGAGAAGTGTGGAGGGCCATGGGGGCTGTGCTGCAATCCCCATGCAGTTGCAGGGGATGGAGTTCTGGCAGAACCTTCACCTCCCAGAGCTCTTTGTACACCTTTTAGACCTTCATCTTTGTCTTGAATAGAGACCTTCAAAGCCACCCAGGATGACACGAGGAGACATTGCTAGAATTACACAGCCTGACCAAAAGACCACCAGAGTCAGTGGCAAAGACCCAACAGCTGCTGCCACAGGCTGGTCTGAAGTGCTGTCAGCCTCAGCAAGATCCCTGCTCCTCCCTACTCATGAAAGATCCAGTGGCTCAGAGAAAAGGGACCTGCCTGAGTGATGCGGTTGTGGTTTGCCAGGAACATGGAGAGGTTCTGGGACTCCTGGATGGACTGGGGGTCTGCCATCTTCCGCAGGAACTGGGCAGCTCTGCAAGGGACAAATCCAACATCACCAAGGGTCACTCAGCCAGTGTGAGACTGTCACCACCACCTCCCCTATCTGACCTGCAGCAATGTTGCAGCCTCGGACCCCCCTGCATCACAGCTCTATTCACCAAGAGGGAATTGAAACACAGCAGGGCTCAGATTTGCCTAAATTCACAAGGAGAGCCTGGGACAGCACAGAAACTCCATCTCCAGCCCTGGTGTCCTCCTGCCCTCAGTGCTGGTCAGACCAGGAGCTCCCTTGCAGACCAGGCACAGTCCTGTCCCCATCCCCTGTTCCCACTGCTTTGTCCCCTCTCACCTTTTGTAAGCAGAATGATCATTTTTGACGCTGCACTTCATGTTCTTCAGCTCATCCAGGACAGCAAACATATTGATGAACTTGCCCAGGGTGAGGAGATAGGCCTCGGACACAAAGTCCTTCCTCCTCTCAGCGTGGCACAGGCGCTTCACCTCGCTGCAGAAGCGCTCGATGGCCTTGCGCTGCAGGGCAGGGGCACAGGGTCATGCACCACCATGGGAACCCCTCCACCCACCACCAGCTCCTCTAAAAAATGCATTTTTTGGCTGGGGTGGAGGTTTCAAGGTTCCTCTCTGCTGTTCCCATGCAAGGAAGCATTGTTACAAATCACTGCTGACAAACACGCTCAGTGCTTCGAGAAAGGGGCTCGAACACTCCAACTGAGCCTGCCCCAAGTGTGGGGTGTTCTGCAAAATCAGGCTGCATTTTTTAGGTGGGACATAAAGACCTCACGGGATATAAAACCTAAAAATGATTGTGAAACTCGGCTGCAGTCGGTTATAATGCATGTGGTGATGGGGAGGCACAGCACCCCTGTGACTGCCACATGGCAATGGAGAATCAGCTCTTCACATCAGCCAACATCCCCGAAAAACAGGAGCCTGTGACACCCTTAGCTCCAAACTGTGGGGGCTCTGGGTCTCCATGAACCTGAAGGGCTGAGGTGTGCTCTTTCCCAACCTGTATAGAAGATGTTGGGGCTGAGCAAGGGACACACAGATTTTCCTTCACACTGGTCTCAGGTTCCTGCTCAGGTGGCTGCAAGGAAGAGACCTACTGGGGCTGTCCTGGCAAGGATAGCACAGGCCTGCTTAGGATGTTAACACCAAAGTAAAAAGATTATTTTTGCCTCTCTCCTTGACCACTTACCTGAAAATACATGAACTTCATAAGCTTGGTGACTTCTGGCTCCAGGACTTCCACTGTTTTCTCATAAATCTCCACTCGGTTTGGCTGTTCGTTACATTTCACCTGCATTGCAAAGAAAATCACCCGTGTCAGCACCAGCTTCTAAGCCAGCTGTGGGCCACTGTGGCACCATCTTCTCCTTGTTTCACAGGGAGTCCTGTCCCCACCTGAGAACAACAGGGACCTGAGAAGGAACCTGTTCTCAATAAAACAGGTGAAAGCAAAAGGGGATATTTCAGATCTGAAATTCTCTCCATGCGTTCTAAAAAGGTGCAATCCTGACTCTGGGGGATAAAAGTCTCCTCAAGCATTTGTCTGGCATAGAACACAAGCAATATGGAGTCTGGACTTGCTGTATAATGTGGGGATGTTGTAGCATGAAGTTATCTGAGATTTGTGTTGCAAGACACACAAGGCACCAGGTTACAGCTCTGCTAGAGCCTTGCTGGGATTATTCTGGTTCTGTTGAGGATCCATTAAAAATTACTGGGCTTGTCTGTGGCTGACAGCAGTGAACTGTTGCTGGACTCCTGGGAAGCTAAATTTAAGGACTTACTCAGTTGTCAGCCATCTCACTTCCAAAACAGTTACTTGGAGTCATTATCAAACTCACAGGGAAAACACCAGCTGCCCAGGGCATCCTGCTGTCCTCCTCTGGTTTTGTTTGCAGCTGTTGCTCCCAGAAGGCTGTGATGGGGCTGACAGCTCTGGTGCACATTCAGTAACCCAGCAGCTGAGTCTCAGGGCATGGGGGGACACAGCAGCCAGCCTGACATGGGGGACAATGCCAAAGGAGCCTTGCCCTCTCTGCACTGGGCAATCTAATGTCCCCTTGGTGTTCCACACTGCACTTAGGCAGTACCACAGAATCACAGAATTCTGAGCTGGAAGGGACTCACACAGATCATCAAAGTCCAGCTCCTGGCCTTGCCCAGGACAGCCCTGAGAATCCCACCATGCATCAATGGCCATGAGGATGCAGCTGGGGTAGGGAGGAGCAGTGCACATTCAGGGGCAGGCTCTGTTCTTCACCTGTGAAGCCACAGCAGGGAGCTGCACCTGACCAAGCAGGGAAATTGGGGGGCTGAGCACAGGGCCCCCCATGCCACATCCATGTGTCCCATGGCAAAGCACAGGGGTCACTGCAAGTTCAAACCTGGTCAATCTGTAACTGAACCCTCTGCTGTGGCATTCTCTGCTCCTCCATCACACAGCACTGACAGCAGCCCTGAGGGGAGCACAGGGGGGAAGGGCAGGGACCCCACAAGCTGTTCA
Organism: Nicator chloris; assembly: GCA_013400495.1. Lineage (NCBI taxonomy): Eukaryota > Metazoa > Chordata > Aves > Passeriformes > Pycnonotidae > Nicator > Nicator chloris. The sequence goes on along the minus strand of WAAE01012353.1, from coordinate 161,365 downwards.
GAGAGGCACAAATGTCACAGGGAGGACACTAAACCAGATGATTTGTAGTGCTGTCTTGCCATCAGCTTAGCCACAGCCTTCTGCTGGTGTAGCTGAGGGGGAACAGCAGCAGAGCAGCACATATGAAACACCCAATCAACAGCAGAAATCTCCTCATGGCTGGGTCTCAGCATCATCTGCTTCAGTTTGCTTTGCTTTTTCTGTTCTTCTGTCTCCACTCCAAACTAGCCCACACTCAGGAGAAAACCAAAGAGGTGCTCTGGGAGCACCCCTGCCTGGGAAGGGCTTGACTACCTGAGGGATGGCCCGTGAGCAGCTCCTCCACGTGTAGAGCATCACGGCGTACTCGTGGCCTTCTTCCAGCATCTCATTCTGAAAGACAGAGGGTGTTGGTGGGGCAGGGCAGCACTGGAGGCTCAGCACCCTGGGGACAGTGCCAGGGGACTCACCATGCTGGAGTGCACCGTGGCCTGCTCGATGTACCTGGCAATGCCTGTCACAAAGGCGTTCCTGTCTTCAAAGTTGGTGTCAAAATTAGCCTGTGGGCAAAACGGGGAGATGGGGATTAAACTGGCTGTTTGCTCACCTGGTACAGCCTAACATGGGATGTGTTGGCAAAAAGCAGAATTAGTAGGGCTCCTGGGGCATGGGAGGAGCTAGTGAACTATTTGAGGTGCTGCACCTCTATGTCTGAAGTAGTTTCATACACACACACGCCCTGAGATGCTTTGGAATCACACATGGTCATCCTGCAGGGAGTATGTGTGAAAATATGGCAGTCAAGACTGACAAATCCTTGCAAAATCAAGCCCAACTTCACTGCAGCCACACCAGAGCAAAAAGCTACAGCAATTATTCTAAGGATTGTAGCTTGGTAACTCAAAGACAGATGCAGCCTTATTAATTTCTGTTTGTGTCCTGGCTGCTAGGGGAAGACCACATCCTGTCAGCAGGAAGTGCAAGGGATAAACACAGAGAAAGGGCAGGGAATGAGCTGTCTGGAAAACATAAATATGAAAGTCAGCCCTCATCCAGGTGCTATTATCAGTGCTACTGTTGCTCTTGCAAGCACAGATGTTGGGACAAACATTTGTTCTGGAAGCTGTGATACAGTTTTGGGTTGGGACAGGGGAGCAAGAAATTGCAGAGGTAGGTGGGGGATTGAAAAGCAGCTCCCCTGGCTCTCTGGAGTGTCCTTCACATGCTCTGTGCTTGGTAATTTCCTCTGCCAAGGCTGGCTGATGGTATCTGCTGCAGGGCAGGGCAGACAGAGGTCCCAGGCACCCAGAGCTGCTCCTTGTGATGACAACAGCACTGCAGCAACCACACTCACCTCAATAACTGATTTCCTGAGTAGGAAAGCTGGGAGCACAGACCTGTGGCCACAAGGCTACTCCTCTTAGTGCCTCCAGGACAGCACATGTGACCAATGTGACAACAAAAGCTGAGACTGCATGTGCATTTCTGGCTAGCAGGGGAGAGGGCTACACTGAGTAGCCCTCATACAAACTGAGTATGATGAAGAAACAGGCTTGGCCAACATCTCCAGATCCAGCTTAGAGGAGGTTTTTAGGCCCAGCTGTGTGCACAACTCATGGCCCCGAAAGGAGGCTGTGCCATAAGGCTGGACCCCGAGCCCCTCCTGAGACACGAGCCAGCTAAGGCTAAAAATTTATTGAAAGAAGAGATAAGCAAATAATTACATCAATGTTTTTCAGGGAGAGCTGAAATTCAAACAGCCCAAAATGACCTTTGGGTCTGATAACCCACAGAGATAGCAAGGCTCTGGAATGAGCCCGGGGTCTGACCTGCTGAAAGAGATCCTGTAATTCCAGAGCCCTGTTGTTGTGTGTCCAAGGCACAACAATCACAGTGCTGGCGTATTTATACACTGCCACGGGTGAGCCAGCAACTCAGGAGTGGCAGGATGGAGAAAGGAACCCCCTATTATATTTAACCCTGGGTGTGTGCTATAGGGCAGGGTGTGGTGGCCAAGCAGCCGAGGCATCCCACCGTGGGAGCAAAAGCAGGAGCCCAGCCGTGCCCTGGGCCCCTGCCAAGCTCTGCTTGGTCAGTGCAGCTAAATCTGAGTTGTTCAGGGCAGAGAATTGCTTCTAGCAGCTGCCCTCCCTTGCATGCCAGCAGCTCCAGCTGTGCTGGAGGCACGGGCCAGCCAAAGTCAGGCAGGACTTTGAGCCTGCCCTGCTCAGTTCGACGCACGCACGACCGTGAAAGGGAAGCACAGAAATATGTGCACAAATAAACATTGCTGAGAACTTTCTGCTGTTATCACAAATCTTATCTCCTGCTTCCTACCCATTCATGCACTCTGGTCCTCATTTTTGCTCAGCCTTAAAAGTCCCTTTCACCAATCTCTGGTGCCTTCCTTTTAAAGTCCTTGGGAACAGATCTGTGGCTAGATTTGCTCTGAAGGCTCCCTTCACCACGCTGAACCCCGGATGTCTTGGGCTGGTTCTCACAGCACTGTGTGGCCCCGTGCTTTGCATGAGCCACTGGAACAACCCTCCCTACCCCGTGGCTCGGGGAGCTGAAGCACCTGGTACATGATGGACGAGGGAGGAGGTTCGATGCATGGCTGCTGGTCTGGCAGGGGCAGCTCCTCCAGCAAGTCCACGTTGGACAAGGCATCCTCCAGCGTGACGTGAGTCGTCATGGTTGCAGATGTTCAGTTCCCCTGCTAAATCCAAAGCAAAAGAGAGGGTGATAGACAGACAAGACAACCAGCCAGCAGGCAGGAGACTGAGTGGGAAAGGACAAAACCAGAGCCACGACTGGCTGGCATTGCAGGGGACATAATCCCAATTTATCTGTTTTCCCTTTTCTTGTGCATTAAACCTACACCTCTGTGTCATCTCTCTCCTCCTGCAATCCAACAGCAGAGCAGGAATGCAGAACAAGAGAAACACAGCTACCCACCAGGCACTTCTCTCTTAACTCTAAGCAAAACTCTCTCAGACAGAGCAGCTGGGTGCTGCAGTGCAGCTTTAGCAGCCCCGAGTGAAAGCCTGTGCTCCGAAATGCAAAGCGGTGCTATCAAGAATATCTCCTGAAGCATCTTGATTAGAGAAGTATGACGGATGCTGACACTCACATGCTCTCCTTCTCACACACATGAACAGCCCTGGAAACTGTAAACAACCAACTGCATTAATTCCCAGAGGTGAACTGGAAGGGCTCGAGTGCTGTGCAGGCAGAGCTGTGGCACTGCAAGCAGCAAAAAGAGAAGTTGCTGTTAAATTTCCCTACTTTCACCACTGACGTGGCATCCCCTGCCCAGTCCCAGCCTGCCCTGGAGCTGCCAACAGCGCCAGCTGCAAGAATGAAAATAAATACACAAAATAAAATCAAAGGCAAACATTTCTGAAAGCTCCCCGGTGGGAACCACAGAACAAACCTGTGTGTCCCCATCTCCCCTGCCGCTCACCTTGGCTGTGAGTGCTCAGGCACGGGGGGACAGTGCTGTCACCCAGGCTGAGCCCCTGTGTAATCACAGCCACAGGGCTTCCCCAGTTAATGCCTAATCCTGTGCAATAGCTGCAGCCGACCTAGAGCCTGTGTCTCCCAGAAAAACACCCTGCTGCACTTAGACATCTGTGAGAGAGAATTCTTCAAATATTGACACCTCATTCAATTAGCAAATCACACCCCCTCCAGTGCTTCTTGCCTCACTCAGAGCCCGTCTGGTTTGAAATGGGAGCCTTTGAGTTTCGTTGCTCTGATCTGCAGGACAGTAGAGCTCCCTAAATCAAAGTTCCCATCGAGATACTCACACATTTCAATAAGACGCCCTGCAAGCCAGCTAAGCTCTTTGCCTGCCTCATTACAGAGCATGTTTTCAAATCCTTTAATCATCTCTTTGGCTTTTCTCTAAGCTTTTGCAACTTTTTTTTGCCAGACACAGTAGAAGGCAGGACACAAGGCTCCGGCAGTGTCTGCACAAGCACCAAACACAGCAGCAGCAGAACATCCCTCGAGTACAGCCACAGCAGCTCCTTTGGTCACAGCAGCATCTCCCACTGCTCCCAAGAAAATAAGTTTGCTTTTTATTTCCAGCACTGGGGAGCACAATGGCTTTGGGACATCCATGGACAGACACACAAGCACCCAGCAAGGGCCACAGCTAAGGGGGAGGCACAGTGTGCACTCCTAGGGTGGCTTCATGTTGGGTCACAAGGAGTCTGGAGCCCTCCCTCATCACCGTGGGCTGCAGGAATGTGTACGAGGCTGGCAAAACCCATTCCTGCTCCACAGATGCCTCCCCAAGGCACCAGGCAGCTGAGAAACAGGTTCGGTCGTACCTGCAGCTGAAACATCATTAAATGAGTGCCTGAAAAAAACCCAAAATCTCAAGCAGCTTTTTCCCTCCACACTCACATTTCTGTTTCCTTCTTCACCTCTGTCTGGTAAAATGGTTTCCTGTTACAAATTGTAGCAACTGTCAAACCCAGACATTACATTTGTGCAGCTTCCTCCCTGCCTGCCTGCCTGCCTGCCTGCAGGCTCCCTGGGCTGCTCTGCAAGGGGAGGCTCAGCTTGCCCAGCCCCACAGATGGACACAGGACTGCCCACCACCATCCTCCAGCACCCCAGGACTCGCCACTGGGATCCCAGAACAACACTCCTGGCTACTCACTCATGCTTCATTACATACTTCAGGCTTGAGAAAGCAAAACTTTCCATTTCATAGCTTTGAGGGCTGTGGCTCTTTATTTGGGTTCATTCCCCATTTTTCTCTAAGTCCAATTCTAAAGCCATTTGTGCAAGGTGTTGTCCGTTTGCTGTAACCAAAGGCACTCCCACAACAACCCTGTGACACCCAAGGAGCTCAGCAACTCAAGGGACAAAATGATTGCTGCCGTTTGGGCCACCCCAGGAGAAAGAGTAACCAAACCCAGCATCAGATCGTGCTGTGCCAGGCAGTGCACACACCGGGGAGATTAAGCCAGTCCCTACCCTAAAAATCTTCCACTCAAACAGGCAGAGAGGAAGGGTGTAGAAATACATGAACAGAAAAGAATGCATCAAGTCATTGCAAGTGAGAGGTGCAAACAGCCACCAGCCCACCCCTTGCTTTGCCACGGCTGAGCAGTGCAAGGATCCAGATGCAGCTGGAAAAACTACAGACTCGGAGGGTTTAACACATGAGTTTTTATGGGGACTTCAAGTTTCTGCTCCACCCTTTCTTGAGACCGGCCAGGAACCCAACAGCAGCTACAGAGAACGGCATGGTCAGCCAGGATTTCCCCTGGGCCTCGTGTCCATAGCACATTGCCACAGGCTGCAGCCTCACAGACAGAGTGTGTGACACAGGGGCCACTGGTCCAGGGCCAGCAGACCTGGATCATCAGCCCAGATCATGCAGAGAGGATGGCTGGTGAAGCCCTACTCCCCCAGACTGTGCTGCCCCTCCTCACTTTCCTGCAAAGAGGGTTCTAACACAGACCAGCTGGGGCTGTCCTGTGAATCCAGCTCCAGCCCCTCTGTGCAGAGACAAGGGGGGCAGCTTGAGGTCATCTGGCAGCGGCCAAGTGGCTCCAGCTCAGGGAATTCAGGGATCCTGGGGACACTCATCAAGAAGCCTTAAGTGCCATGCCCCACCTGGGCTTCGGGGCGGGGTGGCTGTGCTGGGAAGAGGAGGCTCAGCCCGTGGTGGTGGTCTGGTGACAGTGCTCGGGCACACGTGGCCATGGGGCTGGGGTTCCCCCAAACAGGGAGCAGCACAGCAGCGTGCCCAGGAACGGGGCTTTTCTCTGTCCTAGCACAGGCACAGCGGGGCGAGGCTTCCCCTTGCACATCCAAAGCATATCCTGCCTCTGAGCCACCTCCATATCCCGCCCCTGGTCAGAGAAACCCAGGTTCCTCCGGTCCTACATGTTTTGGCAAAACTGAAGGTGAGCCTGGCAGAAACCAACCCCACCCCAGTGAAACCCGAGGCAGGGATGCTGCACCGGGCTGCTTACCCTTTCTGCTGATGAGCATCAGTGCTAATGGGTGCAGTATTGCCCACACTTTCTGCTCATTTGCTGCAGAAACTTCCCGTCCCCTTCCCACAGCTCAGCTGCAACCCTCTGGCCATCTCACACACCTTCTGAAGCCACATGGTCACACAGAGGACCTGGGGCTTCAGACACTGCAGGGAGCCAGCCAGGCTCATGCACAGGGCATGGCCCCACCACCCTGAAAGGAAGAGCTCCTGACACTGGCACTGTTGTGGCAGCAGCCTGGGGACCAGATCTCACAGACAGCACAGGCAGGCTCTGAGGAGTGAGGACAGACATCCCAAATGTCTGAACTTGCAGGGCATGTCCTGCCTTCCCCACCAAAATGCTTGCCCAGAAGTATTGGTGCAGTATCACCCTCTCTGCAGGGAGAAGCACAAAGGTGACTTTACTGTTCAAGCAGCTTGGGGAAACACAGACTTTTAAAGGTAGGGCCATAATGAATATGTTGCATGCACGTGTGCTCAGCTCCCAAGCTGCACAGCTCAGAGCTCTGGGGAAGTGGCATGGGCTGTTCAGGATTTTCAGCTTGCCTGCTCCTACAGCAGACACTCACACTGGTGCTGTAGTGGTTCCAAGAGGAGGAAAGGAGGCAAGAAAAAATGGGAATTGCCCAGACAGAGTCCAAGCCCTGTGAGCCTGGGGTGAGGTTTGCTGCAGAGGTGGCAATGTAGAGAAGGTGGACAAACCTGGTCACCCTCGGAGGATCTGAGATTCTCCTCCAGCTCTGATCCCCAGCCCCTTGGTAACCTGGGAAAGTCACTGAATTTAGTTTTACTCTTGTGAAAACACTTCTCTCTCTTTCTCCAAAAATAGCACCAAACCAGTAGTAGGCAGGCACCATCCTCGCCCAACAAATACCCAGCAGAATGGAGTGTTAGCTGCATAAAAGCCAAATTTCTGGTACCCAATGCCTGATAGCAACAGGAGAATAAAAGATCCTGGCCACTAACATATATTTAGTAAAAATAACTTCACAGTGTAAAACTTTAGTTTGACTCCTGCCTGAAATGCACAGGACTTGTAATTGCAACCACCACCACAGTCAGGACGTTCTTTGCAGAGTGAGGCTGGCAGAGCTGGGCCTCTGCTCTCACAGGCACAGATGTTAATAACCATGAAATTACCCTTCCCATTAAAAAAAGGAAGCCAAACTGCATGACTCCTGAAGCTGTTTTTCTCTATCTCCACTCTACATTTTCTGCCATCCCGTTAGGGCTGAGTTCCAAGCATTTGCACCATCCTTGTCTCTCAGCAACACAATTATTCTGGCATTTCTTTTAGAATAACTACATAGTATTTTTTTTTTCTGGTGCCAAAGAAAGCGGGTCAAGGAAGGAGACAGGTATATGAAACTGCATTTCTGACAGTTGAGAAATTTAGAGCAAGTTTATAAGCAACCCACTGCTGACAGTTAAAGCACTACTTGGGAAACCAAATCGTACAGGGCAGCGTTGTTAATAGTTGACCAATTACTGATCTGCCAAAACAAATCTTCCCATTTCTCATGCAAAGATGATAACTGTTTGTTAACAAAATTGAATTCAGCGAAAATGAATTCAGCATATTCTGCTTTACTCCAGAGACCTTGGTCAGAAAATGGAAGATTTTCCCCTATTCCTTAGGCTTCATTAATAACGATCAACTGTACAGAGAAAAGGAGAAAAGAATTTTCCTTTGTGGGGAATTAGCATGGAATTATATGGCTGTGACATCAGAACACTGGGCTAGTCACCCATCTCTGTGACTAACCCTAGACTCACGCAAAACATGAGGGTGATTTTTCTTTCGGTATCTCAGGGCAGGAGGGTGCAGAGGCTTCAGCACTCAGCCTAATTCTTTGAGACCTTTGTGATCCAGAGCCCCAGGCAGGAACCCCCCGTGGGAAGCGGCAGATGGCAAAGGGGGCCACGCTCTGCTGCTGGCAGTGTCCCCTGACAGCACACAAACCCTGCACCCTGCCCCCTTCTCCAGAACAGCCCTGGCCACGCAGGGAGCGTTCACTGTGTGCTTCTTCTTCTTCTCCTCCTCGTTCTTTCCCAGTCCTTCCAACCCACGGAAAATCTCCTGCGGAATCCATGCACTGGCTCCCTCCCCCTCCGCCCGGCGGGATGCGGCTGGCACGCGGCATTTCCAGCGGCATCGGGGGCAAAGTTGAGCACAAAGGAGCGCTGCCCGGCCCCACGCACCGGCACCGGCGCCTCGGGGCGGGAGAGGTTCCGCCGGCTGCGACCCGCGCCACAGCCCGAACCTGCGGCCGCCGCTGCAGCCCTTCATTCCCAGCGCTGCCTCTGACTCCGGCGCTGCCTCCATCCCCCTCATCCCCCTGGAACACCATATTGCCACGCCACGGGTGCTCCGGGAGCCGGCCGGAGCCCCCGCCGGGGCCGTCCCTCCATCATCAGCATCCTCTCGGCGCTCCGTTCTCCGGCACCGCCGCCACCCCGGCTCGGCTTGCGCTGCCGCGGCGGGGCCTGCAGCGCCCGCGGGCCCGGGGCTCGGCGCCTTCCCCCGTGCTGGGGATGCGGGCGGGGGAAGGACAAGGAGGATTTGCGCTATTTTTTCCCCGGCGCTGTGCGGCGGCTGCGGGCAGGCTGAGCGCCGCAGGTAGCTCGGGGCATTGTGGGATACATCCCATACAGCCCGCACATCCCGGCCCGCACACCCCGCACATCCCGGCCCGCACATCCCGCACATCCCGGCCAGCCGGGCCGCCCGCCGAGCCCGCACCTGCCCCGCTCCGCCCGCCCGGGGCTCCGGGGAGATGGGGCTCGGCGGCGGGCACAGCCCCGCGCAGCCCCGGGGAGGGAGAGAGGGAGGGAAGGAGGGGATGGAGCCGCGCAGCCCCCGCGCAGCCCCGCGCCCACCCCCGCCCGCTCACCTGCGCTCCGCGGGTGCGATGCCCGGCGCCGCGGGATGCTCCGCGGGGGATGCTCCGCGCCGCCCGCACAAAGAGCAGGAAATGGCTGCAGCAAGTGCACTTCCGCGGCTCTCCGCCGGCCCCTCCGCGCGGCGCGGCGGCGGGGGGAGCCCCGGCCCCGCCNGAAAACATACAGAGCCTCGGATGACTGAGCATGTTGGGGCAGCGCCTTTGCTCAGAGCTCCAATCCTCTTCTGAGTCAGCACCGCATCCGAAAAATCTTCCTTTTGGCGTTTTTGGCATCTGGCTTTTTTTCAGGGACAAGTTTCCAGTCCTTCTGCTCGTACTTCTGTTTAAAGCTCTAATGCAGCTCTTCAGATGTACGGTGAAATCCAAGCTCACACCTGTCAGAGGGACCTCATGGTGACCGATACAAACGCTGTATGGGGCTGTCTTGTTTATTGAAAGACACGGGCGGACACCCAAGGATTGACCAAAGTCTAGATACAGGTCTAGATGTATTTCTGTGGTGGCCCTGGCAGTGCCCCGTTACTGAGCATGAGCCTGTGCCAGAATCAGATTGCTACCTGGTCTTTCCTGGATCAGAGTGACCCCTCCAATTCCTCAGAGACTGCTGCTGTTGTCCATGAAAGTGTGGGGCTGAGCTGGGCTCCTGTGGGTGTCTTGGCTCTGCGGGGAACATGGACACCAGGTTTGCACTGCCGGTCTGCTGCTGCAATTTGAGTGCATGCCATGGGCTGAAGGCACTGGGGTCTGCAATCCAGAAAAGCAGCAGAACAGTCTTAGGGAATACGTTTGTTTTAAAGGACAGGACCACGCCTGAAAAAATGAATCTCTGGGCATAGAACCTTTCTCTGCACAGCATTTCTTCTTTGGGGGTTGGACTAGGTGACCTTTAAAGGTCGCTTCCAACCCAAACTATTCTATGATTCTGTGATATCTACGGCTCTATCTCACCCTTGACTAGAACACATTGTTGCCATCATTCCTCCTTTTACAAGTATACTTGTCAGAAAAATTCAGTAAGTGAGCATTGTTACTCACCTGAGCATTGTTACAGACACAAAACATTTAACAGCAAATACCATCCTGAGGCCGTGGGTGTAACAAGGTTAGTTCAAGAAGACATGCAGAAAAGACTGCTGTGGACTTTTTTTGCACGGTTTAATCTGGTCCCATTATCAGCCAGGTTCAGTGTGATGGGAATTCCATGAATGTTATGACACTATTTTAATTTTCTGCTTCATGTTGTCTTAGCTGATAGAAGGATAGAATGAGCTTCCCTGCATTTGTCCTGCAGATCTCTCTGCAGGCTGGGGACAGTGACAGCGAGGGGCAGCAGTGTGTGCATCAGTGCATGGAGAGGAGGGGGAACACGTTGGTGGGGTAGCTGAACACAAGAACATACATGAATTTGTGGTGGCTGCCAAGTGAGCTTCGGCAGAGCCATTCACCTGAATCCTGCTGTGCTGACAAGCGTTCAGAGAGGGACAACACCAAACATCACATAAAAACATGTTCATTAAAAAATGCTTCAGGTAATTCTAGATTTTTTATTTTCAGGTCTGATTTTTGTGCACTGGAACAACACCCACATCCCCAGGGTGACTGACCCATGCCCAGAAAAGAGCTTTTCATGGCTAATGCTGCCACGCTGCAGTCCCTGGTCTCCACTGAGAAGCATCAGCTGCTCTTTCTAGATGAGGTTACTGCTTGACTGCCTTCTGCTAGCAGGGGCTCCAGCCTGGCCGTGCCTGTGCCTGGCCATCTCAGCAGCAGCCTGGGGACATGCTGGGACACAGCTCTGGTCCCTGGCTCCAGCCAAGAGTGCTCAGCTGTGCATCCACCTGGGATAACCAGCGGGGAAAAGGAGGGACAAGCACAGCCTCCCACCCTGCTGAGACACAGCCAGGAAAAGGGGAAGCAGCTGGAAATGCTTTCTAAGGAGGCAGGGTGTTCAGAAACACTGATATTCTCACTAAGAGGTATCAGTGAGAATATCAGCCTCCCACTGCAAAGTGTGTCTCACTGATATTCTCACCTCTGCTTTGTGGGGAATGGATCTGGTCAAGCCACATGAAGGGCACCCACCTAAACTTGCCTTAGACACTGCTGTGGTGAGAGGAGACTGTGTTAGGGTGCATTGATATCATGCAGTTATCCCACTCTGGCACTGCCCTTTTGAGATTCCTGAGGTGCCCTGTAAATTATGGGGAAACACCTTCCGGGAGCACTCAGATATTACCACCCCCAATTTTATGAAGATTCAGAGAATTTAAAGCCACCATAATGGATATTTAGACCTAAAAATCTGGTGTCTATGTAATAAATTACGATATTTGCAGATTCTGAATGCTTCCTACCCCCATAAACCCAGCACACTGTGTAACCCCAGAACACAACCATAGTTCTGGGGAACAGAGATATTTCAGAAAGCCTGTTTGCATCTTTGTGGAGGGGATTTGGAGGAAGAGCAGACTGTATGATTATAGGTGCATGGTTTTTGCATTTTTGCTTACAGATAGTGAAAGTCACAGTTGGGACTCAGCAATTTTATTGTTTGTAAAAGTCCATATTGCGTGCATAGAAAGACTGCAAAATAAAACTGAACATAAACCATCACAATAATATTTTGTGCAACCCACTCTAGCTGATAAATATTACACTTACCCAAATATAAATATAACCTCAGAAATGTCACTTAGCAGAGCAATACTGTTGCTCTTTAATAGCAATGTCCTCATGCTCAGCAGACCCCTGGTTCCTTCAAGGATGGTGGGGGCAGTGAGCCAGAAGCTGAACTCTGTGAGCCTGTAGACACCCCTGTGAGGAGATGCATAAGGCAGGAACTGAGGCCTTGCCCATATCCATATGCCTGAAAAGATATTCTGGCTCCTGAAAGGTACCCTAGAACAAGGAGCCTGAAAAATAACAAAAAATTAAGCCTCCTTCTATGAAGAAATAATTTGATACAGGATATGTGAGATCATGGGATTACATTATTTCCTTGTTCCATTTTTGTTGGCAAACATATTTGAACCTAACTTGTGTAATGACAGGAGGTTGCTGCTGAAGGTTTGCACTTCAGAGTTTTTGTAAGCTGCTGTCATGTAAGGTTTCCTCGTGTTCTCACCTGCCCAAACAGAGAAGCATCAAAAATACATATTGCATATCTGCACATATCATCTGTGAGCCCTCTTGACTTCCCTGGTCACTGTTAATGCTTAGCAAAAAGTCCTGATCTTATTTACAAATTCTGCAGGACACCAACACCCACACATTTGGGTTTTAAGTCAGTTATGTCAAAACAGTGTCTCTGTCTTGCAGTGAAACTACAGACTTCAGTTGAAATACCAGGAGATGGATTTCGTTTATACCTTCTGCTGTCACCACATAATGTGGAACTCCTTGAGGAGGAAGAGCCCAGGCACATCATTCACACTGGACTTTTTCTTTGGTCAGTGCCTTTGTTCACAGAAGAGATGGAGAAGTCTTTACTTGTGGTGATCCTGTTACTTTTTAAAGTACGAGGAAATTCTTCTCACGATCACTGGTGGTCTGAGCACATACTCTGCATGTTTTCTCCTCCTGGCTCCCTCCTGAGCCCTCTGGCTCCTTCCTTCCCAATACACCAGTTCAGGAGTAGATTCCTGTCCCTTTCACAGGTGACCAGATTCTGGGATTCTGTCTTGTCCTGGACTGGGAACACATAAAACTCTGCACTGCTCAGTCCTCCGTACTTTGTTCAAAGACATTGGGTGGAAGTCATATATAATCTTCTGACGTAGAAAGATTGAAGAAAAAAAATCAATATAAATGTTCAGCTTTGATTTCCTCCTGCAAGAATGTCTTCATTTGCATCAGAGTCCCATTTTCCCACTCACTGTACAATGCAATTTGAGAGAATTTCAAGACTCTTCAGCACATACATTTCTTTTACTCTTCCTCCCTCACAAACTGGCATGCACACACAGAAACCACTTCAGCTTACCAGGTATCCAAATCCTGTTCCTGTTATGCCACAGTTGCAGAGAAAATCATGCAAAGGGAAAACAAAACCACCTTGAAATACCAGCATCAGAAATGCGCTCACTGAATCCAGCCTGCTTCTGTGTCTCCCAGGCTTATTCCTGTTCAGAACTCTCAGGTCCAGCCCACTCTGAATTAGAGAGCCAGAGAAATGTCTAAACATTCCTCCTCAGTTAAAGAAAGCTTTTTTTTTTTTTTTTTAATCTCCCTCCAGGGAAGATCTTCATTTGGGAGTTCACAGAAATAGAACAGCAATGTCAGATCTCTTAATTTTGAGGCTGTCTCTTCAGGAGAAACACCCTTGCTGGACTGTGTGGTTCAGGACTCCCTGCTATTCCATCTCGTCTGTCTGGAAGTACCAGCCTCTGCCCTCTCCTTCTCCCCAGGCATAGGGCAAGTGTTTATGGTGAGAGGATTCCTGTTAATGCTTTGTTGGGGAAAATCCAGCTGTCTCTCTTCTCAGGACTCTTTCAGCTGTGCTGAGCACACAGGGCCATGATTACACATCAAACTCAGAGATTTCACTCAGCTGAAACAGCAGAAGAGAAAAGGATGGCCGCTCATCTTTCCCCTGAGCAAGGAAGAGAAGGGAGAGGAAGAACATTAATGTCAGCTGGAGAGGGATGGCAAGGTTAGCAAGGAAAAACTTGGGAAGAAGCTGAGTATTAACAAAAATACAATCTATCCCTATAGAGGAAATGCCAGTGGAAGAACCAACTTCCTTCTGTGCAATGTTTCTTTTCTATTACCAGTGAATTTGGCTTGGTGGACACTAAGTACCTTGTAATGGCTTGGCTGTCATTTTTACCACCGTTAGAACTCAGCCCCACAGATCCACAGCTTTCTTAGCAAGGAAACTGTGGAATTAACTTGAGTTAGGTGCGCTACATGGGCTTCTCAGTGAAGTCAAATAAAAGGCAGAAAGCCCAGAGTCTCCTTGCTAGTGCAGATGAAAGGTTCAGTGCTTCATCTCCAGGATTTTATCTTGTGTTAGCCTGTGGAGTGTACAACTCCCTCTCCTGCTTAAAGCTAAGGGAAAGGGAGTTATTTTCTTTGGGAAATAGGGCTCTCCAGTACAATACTCACCATCCTCCAGCAGTGGCTCATCACCTCATAAATGGCCTTGGAGGCCAGCTTGGGTTTGTAGAGCCGAAATCCTGCGTTGATTTCTTCCACCACCTCTGCATTGGTGCGATTCTCATAGGGGATTTTACCTTCACTGAAGACCTCCCACATCAGCACTCCTAAAGCAACCAAACGGGAAAAAAAATCACAAAGAGGCAAATAAAATCCTCAGCAGGCCCAGGGCCACCTTCCACCTGCTCTTTTCTGCAGCTCAACATTGGTGCCAGTTACTTGGAAAAGCATTTTCACTTGGATTCTCAGTAGACAGCCGAAAAACCAGGCCCTAACACAGCTGTACAGTTTGAGGATGCCAGCCAGGATCTCTGGTGCTCTCTGAAGCATCTCCTTGTTGAGTCTGTGAAGGGCCTGAGCACCCAGCTCCTGCTGTGCTGCTCGTAGCCCACCCTAGGGTGCACAGCTTCAGCCACAGCAGAAGCCAGCAAAGGGCGAGGGAAGGCACAGAATTCACAGGCACAGACTAGCAAAGGTTATAATCCTGCATTATTTACTGCTGGCCCCAGGGCTGAGTGGCACCCCATTGACTGTGAGCTGTGCACAGCACACTGCCCCATTCACTGTGTGGGCTGGAGAGGGGCCAGGCCCGTGAGTGTGCCAGATCCACAGCCCAGGGGACAGCCTTTGTTATGGCTTTGGGGAAAAACACACAGCGGTGCTCTTATCTGTGAGGGTCCAGAAGGGAGCCCAAAGAATGGACATAAACCGTAAAACAATGCATTGTGGAGCAGGAAATGAGGTGAGAAGTGGGAGCAGTGAAATAACATTTTCAGATCAGCATAAAGCAAATGGAGTCAGCAGAGCAAATTTGGAAGGGCAGGGCATTTGAGTGAGGCATCAGTGCCCTGGCACTGACTTGCAGAGTCATGCATAGATGGAGTGCCTAAATACCTCTCCTCTCCTCTCCTCTCCTCTCCTCTCCTCTCCTCTCCCCTC